>CAJHQQ010001240.1:0-106814 GCA_905132885.1 Moricandia moricandioides
ACTAGCTTCTTTTTTTTAATAGAAATATCAAGGAAATTCCGAGGGATTTCAGGTTTTCCTCAGAATTTCCTCGGGATTTGATTATAAAATACTCTTCCTCGGAATTTTCCGAGGAAATTTCGAGGAAGGAAATGTTTTTCAGACCCCAATCCCTAGTTCCTCGAAATTTCCTCGGAATTTTCCGAGGAAATTCCGAGGAACAAGAGGTTTTTAACCGAAAACAACGTTTTGCGGATTGATTAACACGTATATAATCTTCATTAAGTGTCTTAACCAGATTATGAATTCAAAATTTGGTGTTTTAGACGATAACAAACACTTTTACGATTGCATGAATGAAAACCACACAACATAAGAGAAAAACTTATACACTTTAATAAACGTTAAAGGGAATACTTACAATTATTTTTGAAATTTTGTTATTTCATGGTTTATGATTATCTATACAAAGAATCCTCAATGGTATGCATTACATTTGTATAAAAAATGAAATACGGCCAAAAAAATCGAGGTTTTGAAACCCCAAACCCCAGTTCCTCTGAATTTCTTCGGAATTTTCCGAGGAAGGAAATGTTTTTCAGACCCCAATCCCTAGTTCCTCGGAATTTCCTCGGAAATTCCTCAAAATTTCCTCAGAAAATTCTGAGGAACAAGAGGTTTTTAACCGAAAACAACGTTTTGCGGATTGATTAACACGTATATAACCTTCATTAAGTGTCTTAACCAGATTATGAATTCAAAATTTGGTGTTTTAGACGATAACAAACACTTTTACGATTGCATGAATGAAAACCACACAACATAAGAGAAAAACTTATACACTTTAATAAACGTTAAAGGGAATACTTACAATTATTTTTGAAATTTTATTATTTCATGGTTTATGATCATCTATACAAAGAATCTTCAATGGTATGCATTACATTTGTATAAAAAATGAAATACGGCCAAAAAAATCGAGGTTTTGAAACTCCAAACCCCAGTTCCTCGGAATTTCCTTGGAATTTTCTGAGGAAATTCCGAGGAAGGAAATGTTTTTCAGACCCCAATCCCTAGTTCCTCGGAATTTCCTCGGAATTTTCCGAGGAAATTCCGAGGAAGGTACTGTCCGTCGGAATTTACTTACCCAGGAAAACCAATCCGCGTGAAAATTTTCGCGAACCCTAAGTGTTAGATATTTAATGATTCCGACGAAATTCCGACGACCCTGTGTCCGTCGGAATCGTTAAATACATAACATAACACTTCTTCTTCTTCTTCTCTGCCGCATCTCTCTCAATTCTTTCATCTCTCTCATTTCTCTCCGATCTCTCTCAACTCTCGCCGGCGAGTTCACTACCCAACCCCACATCTCTTCTCCACTTCTAAAATCATGTAAGAATCTATTTAAACCTTGTATTTTTCAATTTCTTAGGGTTTGTAAGATTAGATTTTCGGATTTTAGGTTGTTTGATGGATAGTTTAGGATTGAATGGATAGTTTAAGTTAGGATTGTTGTTTTGATTGTTGTTTTAGTTTTTTTTTGAAATTATTTTTGTATTTTTAAAACCTTTTTTGATTTTTAAAAACGTTTTTCGATTTTTAAAAACGTTTTTCAAGTTTCCAGTAATAAACTATGTATAATAAAACGTTTTTTTAAAATTTTAAAAATATTTAAAAAGTTTTTTCTATATTTATAAACGATTTATAATTTTTTATACATATATATATATAAATCATGTATAATAACAATTTTTAAAAATTTTAATAATTTTTATACATATATATATATATATATATGTATAAATCATGTAGAATAAAAATTTATAAAAAAAATATAATTTTTATATATTAAAACTATTTTTGTAATTATTAAACTATTTTTGTAATTACTAAACTATTTTTGTAATTATATATATAAATCATGTATAATAACAATTTTTAAAAAAATTATTAAACTATTTTTGTAATTATTAAAAAAATTAAACATTTTTAATATCTATAAAACATCTTTTGTGATTAAAAACTATTATTTGGGATTTTTTTTAAAAATATATATATATACAGTTCTTATGATGATCAAAGCCGGACTCGACAGCGTCGTAGTCGTGGTGGTACGGGGAGCCACTCCATTCAGGGTTTCGTATCGCCCCACAGCTCCTACCATACATCTCCCTCTCCATTTCCCTCTCCTGCTCCTCCCGCTCCCATTGCTGCACCCGCTCCTGCTCCTGCTCCTGAGGGTCCTCCGGGAGTGATGAGAGTTGCGGAGTTTGTTCGACAGCCCGGTCGTGACCATCTTCCCTATCTCACTTTGTATCCACATGGACGGGGTCAAACATGGTAATTAAACCTATTTTTTTTCATTAAAATTTGATTCATTTTTAATAATTTGTTCTTTTTATTAGGTTCAACCGATCCTCAAACGGGATCAGCGCATGGATCAACCGTATGATGTACTCGGCCCTCGACAAGGGACATCCGACTTTCACCGACTTTCATGCCGACAAGCAGCATCTGTGGTTTCAACAGTTTGTGGTAAATATTCTAATTTTTTACTTATATTTTAAATCTTTAATATAAATTTTCTATTAATTGTGTTTTATTTTCAGCAAGAATTCAACTGGAATGCCGATGATACGTTGTATATCTATCACCACTTCGTCCATAAAGTTATGGACAATTATGGGAAGCAGATCCACGAGTGGAAGAAGAAGTGAGAAATAAACAAGGTTGGTTTTTATTTATTAAACAATTTTTTAATTTAATAAAATATTATTTTATTTATTTAACAAGTTTTTTTTATTAAAAGGTCCCAAAGTCGATGAACTTCACGGTCTGGCAGGAGTTGGGTGTGCATTGGAGTAAGGATGAGACGAAACAAACTTCTTCCACCAACTCCACCAACCGCATGAGCGACCGTAAAGGGAAGGGCGTCTTCAAGCATAACTTGGGTGCTCAATCTATTGCCACTCTGGGGGATCGCATGGTAAGCTAGTCGCTTTATATTCTATTATTTAAGTTTTTAAAAAAAAATTTGTGCATTTCTTCTAATTACTAATGTTTGTTTAATTTATGTTTTTTTCAAGGCGGAACAAAATGAAGGCGAGCCAGTTGATGATCTCGCCCTAATGAAGAGGGTGTATACCAACAAGAAGACCGGCCAGATTGATGATGGTGTTGTGAAGGATGTGGTCACCCTGATCGACACTCAGCTAGAAGACGAAGTGTCTCAGCTTCAAACCGAGGGTGACGATTCGACGGGTTCGACCTACTTGCCTCGGGTTCGGATCAACGAAATCGTTGAATCGGTAAGTTCTTTTTTTAAAGTTCGATTCATCTTTTCTATTATTTAAATTTGTGAATTTCAGTCGGTTCCAAAGAAGAAGGGACGTTTGTTCAATTTGGGTCGTCGGTCCCGGTCGGTTCCGTCTTCTGCTGCACCACCGCCATTTGTTGATCCAGAAGTACTTATGGGTCAGTTGCAGGACAAGGATGATCGCATATCTGCGTTGGAGACCCAGATGGTGACTCAACAGGCGGGCTTTGAGGCACAGAGGAAGCTGAACGAGCAAATGATGGAGATGATGAGGAGGTTGCACCCGAACGAGGTGTTCCCGAGCATGCCAGACCCGAATGCCCAAAATCCGTAGTTTTTTTTTTCAAAAACTTGGAATGTTTTATTTTTATTTGTACGACTTTGAATTTTATATAATATATTTTCAATTTTAATTTTAATTTTATATTTTTGAATTTAAATTTCAAAAATTTAATTTTTCAAAAAAAAATATTTTTTTGGATATTCCGAGGAAGCCTTCCCTCAGAAAATTCCGAGGAACTTCTCCCTCAGAAAATTCCGAGGAACTTCTCCCTCGGTATATTTCCTCGGTATATACCGAGGGAAGGCTTCCTCGGAATTTTCTGAGGGAAGGCTTCCTCGGAATTTTCTGAGGACCAGGCTTCCTCGAAAAAATTCGTCGGAACTTCTGAGGATTCGTCCCTTGGAATTGTCCTCGGTAAATACCGAGGGATAATTTCCTCGGTATATTCCGAGGACTTTTCCGACGAACTGTGGTCCTCACAGTTTCCTCGGAATTTTGTTTCTTCGGAATTCCGTCAGAAAATTCCGAGGGAATTTTGAGGGAAAATGAAATTCCGAGGAGTTTTTTCCGAGGACATATTTCCTCGGTATGTTGTCGGAATGCGTTTATTCCGACGACATACCGACGATTTTGACCCTCGGAATGAGCATGTTTTCTTGTAGTGAATGTATTTGGAAAACATATAAATACTGGCTATTTTTTCCATTTGATAATATTCATTCAAGGGTGAAATACGAAGTTGATACACAAACTGGAGGATAACATAAATTTCTCAGAAACAAGAACCCAAAGAAAGGGAGCTAAAACTAGGGGTGGGACGGACCGGATATCCGGGGTATTTTAGGATATCCGGATCCGGATCCGGATTCGCCGGATCCGTGACTTTAATATCCGGATCCGGATCTGCGTCTTCCGGGTATCCGGACTTCGGATATCCGCCCAGATATTGTGATACCCGCGGATACCCGGATTCCGGATCCGTAAAAATAATTAAAAAAATATAAAAAATATTTAAAAAATAAAAAAAAATCTAAAAATAAAACATAAATTAAATATTTATACAAAATTTATTACTATATATATGACATATAATATTAGTAAAATTTAAATATAATATTAAAAAAATATTTTATGTATAAATACTAATATATCAAATATAATTATTAATAAAATTTAAAATTTAATATATTTTACAAACACGGATCCGGATCCGGATATCCGGACCTAAAAATTAAGATATCCGGATTTGGATCCGGTTTGGACGGATCCGAAATTTTACTATCCGGATTCAGATCCGGGCACTCCGGATATCCTATTTTCAGAGCGGATCCGGGACGGATCTCGGATCGAATCCGGATCCCGGATAATACGTCCCAGGCCTAGCTAAAACCCACACCATGGCAACTTACGAACACAATAAAGATAAACCTCCTAGATAGAATACTGGCTATTTATATCTCTTGTATCTTAGCCCTATTTTTAAGAAGAGGGAGCTTTGTTCATTCTCTAAAAAAAAAACAATTGTGCAACCCAAAACGTTAGGGGTCAAATAATTTTAAGACAAGTAATTTTTAGTATAATTCAATATTTATTGCATTCGTACTTAATAATAGTTCCAACTACTGAGTAATTAAACGTTCACCATATGTTTTCCAGTTATATAATCTTGATTGTTAAGTAATTATGTAAAATAACATAATTATTATGAGTTTTTTAAGGGTTGAAAGAAAATTCATAATTATTTTTATTAATTTAAGATAAGATAATATTCCTTTCCTTTAATTTTAAATGTCATTTAAGATTTTCACATATATTACGTAAATTTATTAATATTTATAATATACCATTCATAAATAAATGATATTATTTAATATAATTTTGCTAATACATTAAACTTATGAGGTTAAAACTGAAAATTTATTTTATAATGCATTAAAAATCTATAACGACATTTAATATAAAATTGATCTAGAACGACATTTATTTTGAAAGGGAGTAAATAGATGACAAGAAGAAATGGAATTATACTACCTTACTAAATACATAGAATTCCATAAAACAAATCCATTGAAATTATAGAGTGCTTATTATAATACCTTACTAAATATATATAATTCCATAAAGCAAATCATTTTTTCTTTAGTGACCAAATTTGTAGTAACTAATGGTTTCTTTCTAGACATCATATTAGAAACAACCTACTTCATCTCACTTCTTAGTTATGTAACTTTTTATGTCCGGATCTATAAACTTTACCTTGAATTTTAGATATATATATTTAAAATGTTCATTTCATGTATCATTTATTTTTGTTCTAAATACTGTATATTACTAATTTTTAAATGTATATATAAGAGTTAATATAGTTTATCCATGGATCGCGTGGGAATATAGATGTACCTATTACAAACACTCTTTAATAATATATAACCAAACATAATTATAAACCAACACTCCTTCTAAATTAAGTTTCGATCCGACCTCAAACTTTCTTCGCATTTCTTCAAATCTTATAATGCTAAGTGCCTTCGTAAGTAATCAGCAAGTTGAATTTCTCATTGGCAATATTTGACTTGAATTAGATCCTTTTGTTCTGTTTTCACGAATAAAATGATACTTTATCCCAACTTGCTTTGTTCTTCAATGTTGTACTAGATTTTTTCAGATAGCAATTGCTTACGTATTATCACAGTAATTGGAACACGTTATTTAGATTTAAAACTTATATCTTCAAAAGGTCTTGGTAGCCAAATTGCTTGATTTGTCGTTACACACACTGTAATATACTCTGCTTCTGATGTTAATAGAGAAATTGTTTTGTTGTTGCTTGTTTGCCAACAAAACATTGCAAATACAAGGGTAAATACATACCTAGATGTGCTTTTCTTGTTTTCATTTGATCTATCATAGTCTCTATTTGAGTAATCAAATAACTTTGAAAATTTAATAATATACTCCTTTCAGTTTTTAATGTAAAATTTATTATTTTTATATTAGACTTTATGTATTTAGCGGTTGTTTTTTTCATTGGTCAGATTATTCTTAAGTATAACTATTATTGATATTTTTATTTAAAGAATTAAGTATTTATTAATTGTAAATACAATCCTAAAACGTCATATAATTAAATTGGAAAGAATATTTTGCAAAATCTGTGTGTGATAAAAAAAGAGATTTCATAAATATGTAAATTAAATAAAAAATTATTAAGTCAAAGTAAATTAGTTATTAAATATATATTTTTATTAATATCAAATAGTTTAAAATTGACAGTAAAGGATTTTTTTTTATAACACATAATTTATTAGATTATCTTGAAAATACAAAGTCATTATGAAGTTCATTAGTTATAAACCGGGGAATGTAAAAATGAAATTTGAAAGAAACATTTTCTTCCAATCTTTTCTTCACCAACTTGTCTGCAACTTTGTTTCCTTCTCGTTTTATCCACTGGAAGTTGAGGAACCGATCTTTCCACCATAATATTTTACGTGTCCAGTTATACGCATCAAAATGAAGAATGTTACCCATCAAAATATCAACTGCTTTTTTACTATCTGATTCTATACAGACTTTGCGATATCCTCTGCTCCAGGCGTGTTGAATAGCTATCAAGATAGCTTGCAATTCACTTTCTAACGAGTTGTTGACATACTGTCCAATTGCTTGAACGCCACCATGAAAAGTGCCAAAATGATCTCGTATAACCTATCTCGTTTTACTTTTCTCTGCATTACCGAGATAGCCACCATCAACATTGATCTTCATCCAGTCCGCTGGAGGTTTCTTCCATTGTACATTTCTATTTCCACCTATAGAACCCCTAACTCTTTGTGGACCCTGATCATTTTGTCGATTGGTCTCATACCATTCCTTTGCATATGCTCTACTCTATCGAAGCAATATCATCCATGGGATAGTCTTTTGTTGGAAAATGAGTATGTTTCTACTTTTCCAAATGTTCCAAAGCAACAATAGATGTTGGTCTTGTAAATGTACTAACCTCGTGGATGTACAACACCTGACGCATTCATCAAATTTTTCCTCCAGAGTTGTTGTAGGACTATTAATAATGTCAGTTGCCAAACCTGAAGCTCTCCAAATCATTTTACCATACGTACACTCAAAGAATAGATGTGCTTCAGTTTCCTCTTCTTGGTAGCAATGTTTACAAACCGCATCTAATAATATATGTCTTCGTTTCAGGTTATAACCAGTTGGGAGGCTCAGAGATAATATTCTCCAAACAAAGTGTTTTAATTTTGGTGGTGTCTGCATTTTCCAGAGGCGTTGTTTGATTTCGATCCTCCCTGGGATTGCAGGTAACAAAATAGGCTCCGACTGATGTGAACTGACCCAATAGCCAGACTTGACTGAGTAAATGCCATCCTCATTGTAATGTCACCCCATTAAATCCTGATGCGCTTTGGAACTGATCTTTAGAGTTAGTATATTTTCAACATCATCTGGTATAACCAGTTCTCGTAACTTTCCTTCATTCCAGTGTGTCCTGTCCTCCGAGAAGAAATCTCGAACTTTACACATAATT
Organism: Moricandia moricandioides; assembly: GCA_905132885.1. Lineage (NCBI taxonomy): Eukaryota > Viridiplantae > Streptophyta > Magnoliopsida > Brassicales > Brassicaceae > Moricandia > Moricandia moricandioides. Next base: position 8,131 of record CAJHQQ010001240.1, read on the forward strand.
GGGTTTTGTGTCAGTGAACGAGGTGGTCTCGGTGGGTGATCAGGTATCCATGGATCAGACCACATTTCAACTAATTCGCCATTACCAATAACATGTCTCATTCCCTGCTTTACTAGGTCTCTCCCATGAAGAATTGATTTCCATGCATAGGAAGCTTTCTTCGGTAATCTCGCAAGCAAAATATTTCCATCAGAGAAGTATCTAGCTTTTAAAAACCTTGCCATGAGACATTGGGGATTTTGCATAATTCTCCATACTTGCTTTCCAAGTAAAGCTTGATTAAAACTTTCCAGATCACGAAATCCTAGGCCTCCTTCTCTTTTAGGTAGACTAATTCTCTTCCATGAGAACCAATGTATACCCTTTTTTTCACCTGAGCTCCACCAGAATCTTGCAAGTATCCCATTTATCTCTTCACATATCTCCTTTGTTAGTTTGAAGACATTCATAGTGTAGATATGCATGGCTAAGGCTATAGCTTTGAGAAGAATCTCTTTACCACCAGGTGAAAGAACTTTTTGGTGCAATCCTTGTGTGACCTTTTGAACTTTATCTATAATATAGCGAAACATTTCACTTTTCTTCCTACCAAACTGCTCTGGCAATCCCAAATATTTTCCCATACCACCATCATTATGAATTGCAAGAATGTTTGTCATATTAGTCTTGACATTATCTGAAACTCGTGAGCCAAAGGTTATAGATGACTTGCTCAAATTGACTGCTTGACCCGAGACTACTTCATAAACTTCAAGGATATTTTTCAGTTTCTTTGCTGATCGAACATTAGCCAAAGCAAAGAAGAGAGAATCATCAGTAAATAACAAATGGTTTACTGCTAGGGCTTGTATTGCTACCTTAATACCACCAAGAGATCTTTCGGCCATAGCAGAATTCAACATGGATGAAAGAACCTCTGCACATAGAATAAAAAGATAAGGAGACAGTGGATCTCCTTGTCTTATGCCCCTCTCTGGAACAATATGACCCTCAGGTGAATCATTAATCAATACTTAAAAGGTAACTGAGGATATACAAGCCATTACCCATCTGATCCATTTGCTATCAAAACCCATATTCATCATAGTTACTTCGATGAAACTCCATTGCAGACGATCATATGCCTTAGTAATATTTGTCTTAATGGCCTTATAGGAAGTGGATTGTCTTTTCCGAGCTTTAAGGCTATGAAAAACCTCATGAGCAATGATGATATTATTTGTGATCAGTCTACCAGGGATAAACGCCTTGGTTTTCACTAATCATACCACTGAGATGTTGCTTCAGTCGATTGACTAATATCTTAGAAATGATTTTGTAGGCTACATTACATAGCGAGATAGGCCTGAACTCTGACATTCCTGTTGGTGGGTAGATCTTTGGTAGCACAAATTTGTGTGATTTAATTGAGGGTCCAAAATACCAGTATCAAAGAACTTTGTAACTTTTGCAATAACTTCTGGTTTGATATCCTCCCAATATTGATGATAGAAGATAGCAGAAAACCCATCTGGGCCTGGTGCTCTGTGTGCTCCAATATCAAAAATAGATTCATGAATCTCTTCCGGGGAAACACTCCTAGTCAAATCTGCATTCATCTCATCTGTGACTCTTCTCTGGAATGTCCGGAACACAGCAGTATGAAGTTAAGAGTTATCAGTGGTATTTCCAAATAAAGATTGAAAATATTCTTGTGCCACAAGTGCTATCTGTTTTTGGCCTCGGTGTAATACTCCATTGCTATCCTGAATAGATGAGATTTTCAACCTATTTCGGCTGACCTTTGTGATGGAGTGAAAATACTTAGTATTCTTATCTCCGGCACGCAACCACATCGCTATGCTTCTCTGTTTCCAAAAAATTTCTTTTTCAAGATACGCTTGATTCAACTCATCTTTTAACGTATTTACCTCATGAGTGGTTACAGTATTTGATACAATAGCTTGATCTATTTTTCTTCTCAAAGACTGTATTCCTTCCTCAGCATTACTCCTATTATGTCTCTTCCAAACAAAAATATGAGTTTTGCATTGTTTTAATCTTTGTGCCAAAGGTTGTTGTAGTAGTTGCATTTGACTTGTTCCTCTCCAACCTCTAGTAACTGATTCGCTAAAGCCTTCTTTGGTTGTTAGTCTTCTATCAAAACAGAACATTCTCTTTGGTTTTTCTTTCTCATGAGCGATGAAGGTAACCAAAGGCCTATGGTTAGATTCACCTATTTCCAAAAACTCTGTCTCAGAAGCTGAAAATTCATCAAACCATGCTCCATTTGCCATTGTTCTATCTAGGCAGCATTGAATATTATGTGTGCCTCTTTTTCTTGCCCATGAGAATCTGTTTCCAATCGATTTCACATCCAATAAGTTATTCTTTCTGATCATATTTCTGAAGTCTTGGAACGATATTGCTGGCCTTTCTCTTCCTCCAATTTTCTCAGGATTGCCCATTATTTCATTGAAATCACCCAATAAGATCCATGGATCATTCCTTCTACCTATACCAATACGTTCCAACCTTTCCCACACTTGTGAACGTGAAGCTTAGTTTGGGTGACCATACACAAATGAAAAGTATAAATAACTACTTCAATTAATACCAACTATACAATCAATAAGATTAGGGGATTGACTTAAAACTGAAAGTTGAACATGTGGATGCCAATAAATAACTAAACCACCACTAAAACCTCTTGGTGGAACTGAAACTGAATAAAGATTCCAATTCATCTTTCCAAGTGAAGAAGCAATGGATACCATTCTCAGACGGGGTCCATGGGCTTATGCAGATAGGATGATAACGCTACATAAATGGACTCCGTTGATGGATCTTTCGTTGCTGAATTTTATTCCTCTATGGGTTCAAGTATGTGGAATTCCTTTTCAATACATCAATAGAGAAGTTGTCATCAACATCGCAAGGGTTATGGGACAATACATTCAAGTGGACTACAATGAGGAAGCGGGAGGACAATTAGAGTTTGTATGTTTCAGACTTAACTGGGACATCACTAAACCTCTCAAATTCCAACGCAATTTCCAATTTGTCGTGGGGGTTAATAACCTTCTCAAGTTCCACTATGAAAGGCTCTGTGGATTTTGTGAGATTTGTGGAATGCTCACGCATGACTCTGGTCGTTTTTTCATTCAGAATGGAGGTCCTGAGGAAGGGCCTAACGAAGACAATGATGACGGAGATGATGAACATCACCCAAGTGAATTTCCCCATGGAAATGTTGGAGTTTGCATTGAAGATATCAATGATTCTGAAGGCGATCAGTTGGAGAATGCTAATACAACAGAAGTTTCAGACACAGAGCATGTAAGGAATTCACCTATGAATGATGATGCTGCAAGTGAGAAACAATCTGATGTTTCCTCATATACTGATGATGAGGATTACTGAAACCCTTCCTGAAAAACCTCTGAGTTCTCTGAGGACTTTGACATGCCGGGGATCTCTTCCATCACACCTTCCGCGGCTAGACATGATGGACAGGAACTGCTGAAGATGAAAGCTTGGATCGCCGATGCGGATTACAACAAAATGGAGCTGCTGAAGAAACCTTTTGTTGTGGGTGAATCAAACAAGTCATGAAGAACGAAGAGGAAAAAGAAAGAAACAGGGCAATCTGATATGAGAGATGGTGGAGGGGAAACTACGGGGACAAAAGATTGTAACACATTGAGAGGCGCGGTGGGCCCTGAACCACCACTGCCTCCATGAGAGCAACCTGTTAGAACTGTCGAGGTCTAGACAATGACTTGACAGTTCGACGCCCTAAGGAGATAAACAGGAAGTATCTCCCGGACATCATCTGCCTATCTGAAACCAAGCAACAAGATGACTACATTCGTGACATAGGGGCTTAGTTAAGTTTTCTTCATTCAGTTTCAGTTCCACTAAGAGGTTTTAGTGGTGGTTTAGTTATTTATTGGCATCCGCATGTTCAGCTTTCAGTGTTAAGTCAATCCCCTAATCTTATTGATTGTATAGTTGGTATTAATGGAAGTAGTTATTTCTACTTTTCATTTGTGTATAGTCACCCAAACCAAGCTTCACGTTCACAAGTGTGGGAAAGGTTGGAACGTATTGGTATAGGTAGAAGAAATGATCCATGGATCTTATTGGGTGATTTCAATGAAATAATGGGCAATCATGAGAAAATTGGAGGAAGAGAAAGGCAAGCAATATCGTTCCAAGACTTCAGAAATATGATCAGACATAATAACTTAATGGTTGTGAAATCGATTGGAAACAGATTCTCCTGGGCAGGAAAAAGAGGCACACATAATACTCAATGATGCCTAGATAGAACAATGGCAAATGGAGCATGGTTTGATGAATTTTCAGCTTCTAAAACATAGTTTTTGGAAATAGGTGAATCTGACCATATGCCTTTGGTTACCTTCATCGCTCATGAGAAAGAAGAACCAAAGAGAATGTTCTGTTTTGATAGCAGACTAACAACCAAAGAAGGCTTTAGAGAATCAGTTACCAGAGGTTGGAGAGGAACAGGTCAAATGCAACTACTACAACAACCTTTAGCACAAAGATTAAAACAATGCAGAACTCATATTTCTGTTTGGAAGAGACATAATAGGAGTAATGCTGAGGAACGAATACAATCTTTGAGAAGGAAAATAGATCAAGGTATTGTATCAAATACTGTAACAACTCATGAGGTAAATACGTTAAAAGATAAGTTGAATCAAGCGTATCTTGAAGAAGAAATTTTCTGGAAACAGAGAAGCAGAGTGATGTGGTTGCGTGCCGGAGACAAGAATACTAAGTATTTTCACTCCATCACAAAGGTCAGGCGAAATAGGTTGAAACTCTCATCTATTCAGGATAGCAATAGAGTATTACACCGAGGCCAAAAACAGATAGCACTTGTGGCACAAGAATATTTTCAATTTTTATTTGGAAATACCACTGATAACTCTTAACTTCATACTGCTGTGTTCCGGACATTCCAGAGAAGAGTCACAAATGAGATGAATGCAGATTTGACTAGGAGTGTTTCCCCGGAAGAGATTCATGAAGCTATTTTTGATATTGGAGCACACAGAGCACCAGGCCCAGATGGAATTTCTGCTATCTTCTATCATCAATATTGGGAGGATATGAAACCATAAGTTATTGTAGAAGTTACAAAGTTCTTTGATACTGGTATTTTGGACCCTCAATTAAATCACACAAATTTGTGCTTGATACCAAAGATCTACCCACCAACAGGAATGTCAGAGTTCAGGCCTCGCTATGTAATGTAGCCTACAAAATCATTTCTAAGATATTAGTCAATCGACTAAAGCAACATCTCAGTGGTATGATTAGTGAAAACCAAGCTGCGTTTATCCCTGGTAGACTGATCACAGTTAATGTCATCATTGCTCATGAGGTTTTTCATAGTCTTAAAGCTCAGAAAAGACAATCTACTTCCTATATGGCCATTAAGACAAATATTACTAAGGCATATGATCGTCTGGAATGGAGTTTCATCAAAGTAACTATGAGGAATATGGGTTTTGATAGGAAATGGATCAGATGGGTAATGGCTTGTATATCCTAAGTTACCTATTCAGTTTTGCTTAATGGTTCACCTGAGGGTAATATTGTTTCAGAGAGGGGCATAAGACAAGGAGATCCACTGTCTCCTTATCTTTTTATTTTATGTGCAGAGGTTCTTTCATCCATGTTGAATTATGCTATGGCCGAAAGATCTCTTGGTGGTATTAAGGTAGCAATACAAGCCCTAGCAGTAAACCATTTGTTATTTACTGATGATTCTCTCTTCTTTGCTTTGGCTAATGTTCGATCAGCAAAGAAACTGAAAAATATCCTTGAAGTTTATGAAGTAGTCTCGGGTCAAGCAGTCAATTTGAGCAAGTCATCTATAACCTTTGGCTCACGAGTTTCAGATAATGTCAAGACTAATATGAGAAACATTCTTGGCATTCGTAATGATGGTGGTATGGGAAAATATTTAAGAATGTCAGAGCAGTTTGGTAGGAAGAAAAGTGAAATGTTTCGCTATATTATAGATAAAGTCCAAAAGGTCACACAAGGATGGCACCAAAAATTTCTTTCACCTGGTGGTAAAAAGGTTCTTCTCAAAGCTATAGCCTTAGTCATGCCTATCTACACTATGAATGTCTTCAAACTAACAAAGGATATATGTGAAGAGATAAATGGGATACTTGCAAGATTATGATGGAGCTCAGGTGAAAAAAGGGTATACATTGGTTCTCATGGAAGAGAATGAGTCTACCTAAAAGAGAAGGAGGCCTAGGATTTCATGATCTGGAAAGTTTTAATCAAGCTTTACTTGGAAAGCAAGTATGGAGAATTATGCAAAATCCCCAATGTCTCATGGCAAGGTTTTTTAAAAGCTAGATACTTCCCGGATGGAAATATTTTGCTTGCGAGATTACCGAAGAAAGCTTCCTATGCATGGAAATCAATTCTTCATGGGAGAGACCTAGTAAAGCAGGGAATGAGATATGTTATTGGTAATGGCGAATTAGTTGAAATGTGGTCTGATCCATGGATACATGATCACCCACCGAGACCACCTCGTTCACTGACACAAAACCCAATTATGTGTAAAGTTCGAGATTTCTTCTCGGAGGACAGGACACACTGGAATGAAGGAAAGTTACGAGAACTGGTTATACCAGAGGATGTTGAAAATATACTAACTCTAAAGATCAGTTCCAAAGCGCATCAGGATTTAATGGGGTGGCATTACAATGAGGATGGCATTTACTCAGTCAAATCTGGCTATTGGGTCAGTTCACATCAGTCGGAGCCTATTTTGTTACCTGCAATCCCAGGGAGGATCGAAATCAAACAACGCCTCTGGAAAATGCAGACACCACCAAAATTAAAACACTTTGTTTGGAGAATATTATCTCGGAGCCTCCCAACTGGTTATAACCTGAAACGAAGACATATATTACTAGATGCGGTTTGTAAACTATATTACTAGATGTGGTTTGTAACATATTACGAAGACATATATTACTAGATGCGGTTTGCTACCAAGAAGAGGAAACTGAAGCACATCTATTCTTTGAGTGTACGTATTCGAAAATGATTTGGAGAGCTTCAGGTTTGGCAACTGACATTATTAATAGTCCTACAACAGCTCTGGAGGAAAAAATTGATGAATGCGTCAGGTGTTGTACATCCACGAGGTTAGTACATCTACAAGACCAACATCTATGGTTGCTTTGGACCATTTGGAAAAGTATAAACATACTCACTTTCCAACAAAAGACTATCCCATGGAAGATATTACTTCGACAGAGTAGAGCATATGCAAAGAAATGGTATGAGACCAATCAACAAAATGATCAGGGTCCACAAGGAGTTAGGGGTTCTATAGGTGGAAATAGAAATGTACAATGGAAGAAACCTCCAACGGACTGGATGAAGATCAATGTTGATGGTGGCTATCTTGGTAATGCAGAGAAAAGTAAAGCGGGATAGGTTATACGAGATCATTTTGGCACTTTTCATGGTGGTGTTCAAGCAATTGGACAGTATGTCAACAACTCGTTAGAAAGTGAATTGCAAGCTATCTTGATAGTTATTCAACACGCCTGGAGCAGAGGATATCGCAAAGTCTGTATAGAATCAGATAGTAAAAAAAGCAATTGATATTTTGATGGGTAACATTCTTCATTTTGATGCGTATAACTGGACACGTGAAATATTATGGTGGAAAGATCGGTTACAAGATCTCAACTTCTAGTGGATAAAACGAGAATGAAACAAAGTTGGAGACAAGTTGGTGAAGCAAAGATTGGAAGACAATGTTTCTTTCAAATTTCATTTTTACATTCTCCGGTTTATAACTAATGAACTTCATAATGACTTTGTATTTTCAAGATAATCTAATAAAGTATGTGTTATAAAAAAAATCCTTTACTGTCAATTTTAAACTATTTGATATTAATAAAAATATATATTTAATAACTAATTTACTTTGACTTAATAATTTTTTATTTAATTTACATATTTATGAAATCTCTTTTTTATCACACACAGATTTTGCAAAATAGTTTAAAATTGACTGTAAAGGATTTATTGTCCGTGAAAAGACGCTGATTTGTTTTCTAGTTTTTATAATAGGAATTGAGTAATATATAGCAAATATCTATTTTATTAAAATAACAACATTGTTAACTTTGTCCCTACTATTACATGGGATATTACTTATTTTGTCATTGGACCTATTTAAAAGAAAACAGTTTTTGTATAATTGTATCTAATTCATTCAAAAAAAACCATCATCTATATCTAAACTAAACAGTTATGTTTCCCTCTAAGCAAAAAGCAGTTAATTTTTTCCATTTTATATTTTAAACATGATTAAAGGATCGTGCATGAAACAAAATCAGAGTATATATATTCGAACAATATATTTTTCAAGATCATGCTAAGTGATCATAACCTATTGATAACTGTGAACTCTAACTATTTATTCTCACATTTTACATTTTCACAAATGAAATATAACTCTTTATTATTTTAGTAACTACATATAACATTTTGTTTTTAAGTTAAAAATGTAACTCTCTATTTATTTACATAATGAGCAATTTAATAACCATATATTACTTCTAAAATCAATATTAATTATATTAAAAATGTTTTTTTGATTTTTGAAAATTTTTACACACACCTAATAATAATATGTATAATTTATATTAAAATATTTAAAACTGATTTTTATCTTGTATTACTCTATTTACATCTGTCATATACTACAAATATAATTCAAATATTTATGCATTACAACAAAACATGAAACTTCACCCTAAGAAGGAATCAAGCAACATACATAACTTCATGCTGAAAAAATAAAAAAATACATAAATATTAAGTTATTTACAAAAAATTATACTAAAAAATAAAACAAACAGTATACCCGTGAAGATCTAGTTCTTGTTTTAAAGAGTTTGCGAATGCTAAAGCTGGGCTTGTATTTGTCCACGTACATGTTTAATGCCCACAGTCTCGAAACAGCTATCATTCGGCCCATGAGAGAGTAAAACTAATAACACGTGGCCACAATTACAAACGTAGAAAACAGACAAATCCATCCAAAACGTTGCCGTTAAGAACACAAGTGGAAACCCTACTTAGTGCCTTTATCTGAGCCAAACTTCGTCTAGCTTCTCACCATTTCACCCCAAACCAAATAATTCCTCCTTTACTGTTTTCTTAAACCCTAACCATTTTGCTACGTCGATCTTCGAGAGTATGAGTTCAGACGATGAGAGAGACGAGAAGGAGCTGGATCTTACCTCTCCTGAAGTCGTCACAAAGTACAAGAGCGCCGCTGAGATCGTCAACAGTAACAGCCCTCTCTTTCTCTCATTCATGGTGTAGCTCTATGGATTTCTCTTGAAGGGTCTGTGTATTTATTGATTCTGGTTTCGGAATTGCAGAGGCGTTGCAGGTTGTTTTGGCTGAATGCAAGCCAAAAGCTAAGATTGTTGATATCTGCGAGAAAGGAGACGCCTTTATCAAAGAGTTAGTATCATTTACTCGTCATGTGTTCTTGATTAAGCTTTCATTTGCTCATTTGTATGTTTTTTACTCTGTTAAAAGGCAAACAGGGAACATGTACAAGAATGTCAAGAAGAAAGTTGATCGAGGCGTCGCTTTTCCAACATGCCTTTCTGTGAACAACGTCGTTGGTCATTTCTCACCTCTTGCCAGTGATGAGACGGTGTTGGAAGAGGGTGATATGGTCAAAATGTAAGACCTTTTGAAGAAATGGTTTTGTGTGTTTTGTTGGCATGAGTAGTAATCTGATGCTGTTTTGCTTTTTTTTTTTTTTCTGTTGCAGTGATATGGGATGCCATATTGATGGGTTCATTGCCCTTGTTGGCCACACACATGTTCTTCAAGAAGGACCTGTTACTGGACGCAAAGCTGATGTTATTGCAGCTGCCTATACTGCCGCTGAAGTTGCTTTGAGGCTCGTACGTCCTGGGAAGAAGGTAAACACTTGTTTTTATGTTGATTGTATTTGGTTCTTGATTGACTGACTAGGTTTTGCAAACCTCAGATGATGAATACTTAACTATTGGCTATGGATTTTTTATCCACATGATGTTTTTTTTTGTCATAGTTACTTTGATGGGAACTTTTTGATTCTAGTTATTAGTACGGTCTATTGTAGACTAACTGTTAGTGATATTAGTTTTGCTGATTCTGGAGAAGTTCCCTATGATGAATACTCACTAAGAATGCTATGGATTCACATCCAAATGAGGCTTTTATGTCATAGTTACTCTGATATGGGGATGATAGATTAAGATAATATATTTTTATTGCTATTGAGTTTATAGTTCCCGTTTTAACCCGACAGTGTACTACAATCAACTGATCAAGGCTTTTATGTCATAGTTACTGTGTTTTTTTTTCTGTTGCAGAACAATGCTGTCACTGAAGCTATTCAGAAGGTGGCTGATGCATATGACTGCAAAATTGTGGAAGGTGTTCTTTCCCACCAGATGAAACAGAAAGTGATTGATGGAAGCAAGGTTGTCTTAAGTGTATCCAGTCCCGAAACAAGGGTTGATGATGTTGAATTTGAAGAGAATGAAGTGTATGCAATAGATATTGTGGCAAGCACTGGTGATGGCAAGGTAATTTACTTTTTGTTTATTTCATCTTAATGACCATTGGCGTTGCTTCTTTAATTGCCATTGTTCTCATGATTTTTCGAATGTGCAGCCTAAGCTATTAGACGAGAAGCAAACAACTATTTACAGGAAAGATGAGAGTATTTACTATCAGTTGAAGATGAAGGCCTCTAGATCCTTAATAAGCGAGGTTAAAGAGAACTTCCCGCACATGCCATTCACTTCAAGGTGTCCTTTGAACATGCTTTAGCACTTAATATATATATTTATAACATTATATCAACTACTAACGTTGCGTGAGAGTATTCAGGTCACTGGAGGAGAAAAGGGCACGTCTTGGACTTGTGGAGTGTGTGAACCATGGCCATTTGCAACCATATCCTGTTCTTTACGAGAAGCCTGGTAAGGATGACGAAGGTTCTTTGAATCTTTGATCTATTAACCACTTTTAGTTATGACTATGGGACTCTGAAGTTAATTTTTTTTTGTTTTTTTTCAACAGGGGATTTTGTTGCTCAAATTAAATTCACAGTTTTGCTGATGCCAAATGGATCGGATAGGATCACTTCACACACACTTCAGGAGCTTCAACCTACGAAGACCATTGATGACCCTGAGATCAAAGGATGGTTAGCATTGGGTATCAAAAAGAAGAAGGGTGGTGGAAAAAAGAAGAAAGGTATGAACTTATAAAAAGAAATTTGTGGACTTTTACCAAAAATGCAATCCACGCTTGTGTCAGAGGAAAAGATGTGATTCCTTGTGAATGTTTTTGCAGCCAAGAAAGCAGGAGAGAAAGGAGAGGCCTCAACGGAGGGTGAGCCAATGGAAGCAAGTAGCAATGCTAAAGCATGAGGAGATCTTTCTTGTTTCTTTTAAAAAAGTTTTTGGAACTTGTCTTTGTATGTTTGAGTTGCAGAGTCTCTTAGAGTAAAAAGGAACAAAAAAAGTTCTTACCAATGTGTCTTTTTGCACAAGTCCTTTTGCTGAATGTTTATCGTCATTGTTCTGATTTGAGTTAGGTTATGGACGATATCTAGGGCTTTCAAATAATTGTTTTGGTAGCCAACAAGTATGCAAACCTTAGCTCGAATGCATTTCACTGTGTTACCAACCATTTACATCAGTAAGATTGATTGCACCTGAGCATCTTTATTTACAAGTTTCTAAAAACAAAAAAAATCTATATTGAAGAGTGGGTAGCTTGGCCCACGACAACAAATGTTCGTCTCAGGCATACTGTGTTGATAAACCGTAAACAAGTTTTAATCTGAAGAGAGATCATCTGTTTCTGGCTTCCTTTGCTATTGAATAGAATAAGTAGTTGTTCAGTACTCTCATAATTAAATATTTCATCATATAAGGCCACTGAACTAACAATTCCAAACTGCCCTTATCATTATAGCGAGTAGTTGTTAAGTTAAAGTTACATGAGTTTTTAATATAAAATCAATTGGTGATGATTGGATATGTCTAAGTATCTTATATATTACTAAGGATCTCTTCCAACTATCGATGTGAGAGACTTTGCCTCTAATACGGGTCTCGAGATGATAGCTCTTTGAACGTCAATCTCGGAATGTTTCGGCAAAGATCGATGGATCAACTCTGGACAAGATCGATATGGAACGGGTTAGACTGTTTGGATCGGGCTTTGATACCATGTTAAGTTATCAACAATTGATTTTAGGTTGAAAGTTTATCTAACTTAACATGGTATCAAAACTCAATCCAAACAATCCAACCCGATCGATTATCGATCCAATCCAAAGTCTGCCCATCAATCCTTGCCCAAACATTCCGAAATTGACGCTCAAAGAACCATCATCTCGAAGGGCGTATTAAAGACAAAGGTCCCACATTGGAAGTTGAAATAGATCATTATTAATATATAAGATAGTGGAAGGACCTCATTGTTAGCTCCCAAAACAGCTTTGAGCTACGACACATGGAATACAAGGTGTAACTTTTATCTCAAGAGGCAAGACGAAGCGATATGCTGGTTTCTCAATTCTCTCCATAACTGCATAAGGACCAGTACTTTGTAGACAATTTCTGGCACACTCTTCGAGCTACAGATTATTTGCGATATGGTCAAAATTTCAAGTAAACAAAATCACCAACATTGAAATCCACATCTCTCATGTGCTTGTCCGCATTGTTCTTCATGAGTTGTGAGCATGGAGCAAATGTTGCTTTATATCAACCAAAACTACATCCCTCTCATGCAACATCTTTTACAAATCAGCATTACTTGTTGAACCCGACTCAAATCTCAGTAATGTTGCTGGATCTCGTCCATAAAAAACTCTAGAAGGTGTCGTCTTCAATGAGGTATGATAGGAGGTGCTACACCACAGTTCAACCCAACAAAGAAACTTGAACCAAGTTCGAGTATAAGACGAAGGCAAAGCAATGTAGGTAAATCTCCAAACACCTATTGAACACTTCCGTCTGGCCATCAGTCGGAGGGTGAAAAGGAGTGCTAAACTTCAATAAAGTGTCAGCCAAATGAAATAACTCCCTTCCAAAAAGTAGTGAGAAATATTTTGTCTATGTTAGAAACAATTGGATTTGGGAAGCCGTGTAAAATGACAATCTTCTCAATGAAATGCTTTTCTCCATCTGATGCCTAAAATGTTTAAGGCCGATGAAATGTGTATACTTGTTCAATCGATCCACAACAACGTGGATGACATTATAACCGTGAGAAGTAGGCAAGCCTTCCACGAAATCCATAGAGATATCCTCCCAAATTGCGTAGAGGAAGAGGTTAAAGCAGCCAACTGGATACAATGTTGAATATTTGTGTGTTTGTTTGATGTGGGGGTACACTTGATGTGTTTGTTTTGGATTATTTTTAATGGGTTTCAAAGGAGCAAGCCAACATTCAAGGAGAGGTCAATATGATTAGCTTATCAGAGATGAGGTTTCTATCAAAAACTGTAATAAGAAGCAAAAAGTTTGAGAACTTTTGCACTCTTGTGATACAACTTGTGGAAAACCCAAACTGGAATTATGTTTCAAGGCACACATTTATCAAGCATGAGGAGTTAGAGGCAGAGGGCGGAGATGGTATATACAAGAACGTGAAGCTCATTTTCACACAAAAACTGTATGGAGGAGCATGATGACTAGTATGGAACGATACATTTGAGAGGGAAAAAGGTACATATGAAAATTAAGAAGAGGACATGTCATGTTTTTTACTCTAAGAGAAACGTCACAAAGGCTAAGGGGTTCATATACAAATCTGGAGCAATGAATTCTATGAAATGTCAAGTCCTTATGGACATGCCAAACGAAAATAAATCACTCTTATTTGGAATTCAAAGCTTGCACTTGTACTGGTTAGAAGGTACATCAATGGAAGGCGTACGAGTAGCAAGAGAAACCTGCTCAGATAGTTTTGTTGGGGGGGGGGGGGGGGGGTGATAAACTGCTGCAGTTAGATGGTATTGGGAAGCTCTTGAGGGAGTAAATGTTAGTTGCGTCAAGCGAAAGAGGGCCAAGTCGAAGTACATGCGGATGGGTTGTATGGAGCCACTCATCCTGGGATTAACAGTGAGGCCACTCACGGGTCAAGGGAAGCGGAAGAAAGGCATTGTGAAGCATGAAAAGATGAGGAGGTGAAATTATAAACCAAGGGAAATTGATCTCTCTTTCAAGTATTTATGGTTAAACGAGATGGTACAAAACGTGAAATGGAGAGTGAAAGAAAGAGGAAAATGCAGTCACCAAAGAGTAGAGCTCATGTGGTTAAACTGCAATATGAGTGATAGTGACTTGCTTCAGGAGCTGAATATCCCATGTATAAGTCTAGTACGGCAGTGGCTTGATACTTTCAAGAGCATAAAAGTGAATTTAAAGGAGCAGGTGGGGACAACAAGGTTTTATATTGCACCATCTTCAAGGTGGATTTCAGAGTTTCATATCTCTGCCTTTCTAACAGCTACTCAGTCAGAAGAGACCTTCACAAAACCGTATATGGACCAAGAGCTGAAAGGAGGTCACACACATCCTGCAGAAAAGAGTTCATGGCAGTAAAGACAAAACACTACAAGAAAACAGTTTTTTAACTACGAAATTTAACGAGGAAAAAGGGACATCGTAAATTTATGTGCCATTTACGAGGACCTTACGAGAAAATCCCTAAACCACGTAGAATCCTCGTTAATAAACGAGAAACAAGTTCCTCGTAAAATCGACGTCATGTAGCGAGAACTTAACGAGGAATAGTGAGTTTCCTCGTAAGTCTTACGTGGACTTTACGAGGAAACAATATACTGAGGAAACAACGAGGCCTACTGGTTTTTTGTTGTAAACATGTTTGTTTTGGGTGTATACCTACCAACTTTCCTCGTAAATTCGAGGTAAAATGTCATCTACCAATTCTAAATTTTTCCTATAAATATGGTGTTTGAGTTTGAAATGAAAGATACCCCAAAAATTGAAAACGTAAAAGAGAGAAACAATTGAAAGCGTGAAAGGAAAAAAATGTCCGAAGATGGAAATATTTTCAAGTTGCGGAGGTGGGTGTATACACACAAAGATGGTAACGGGAGAGTGACGAAAGAATCTCGAAGGGCTGGAGACATTTATGCATCAAGCAGATTCTACACCACTCGCGCAAGAAAGCGGTAAGATGTTCTGTCCTTGTCGGAAATGCAACAATTCAAAATTAAGCACTCGCGAAAATTTTTGGAAGCATTTAGTAAATAGAGGTTTCACGCCACATTACTATATTTGGTTTCAACATGGAGAATGTTATAGTAATTGTGGGAATGAAGCTAGCAGTAGTAATAACAATTTTCAGGTTGAACCCGCGGTTGATCATTTGCATAATGAAAATAGTTACCATCAGGAGGAACAAATGGTAGATTATTATAGGGTTCATGATATGGTAGGTGATGCATTTGTAGCTCATGATGAAGCTCATGAATAACCTAATATAGATGCAAAAAAAGTTTTATGAAATGTTAGATGCTGCGAATCAACCAATTTACAGTGGTTGTAGAGAATGTCTATCTAAATTGTCATTGGTTACTAGAATGATGAATATTAAAACCGATCACAATCTACCTGAAAATTGCATGGATGCTTGGGCAGACTTGTTGAAAGAGTATTTGCCGGAAGACAATGTGTCTGCTGATCTTATTATGAAATCAGAAATTGGTTTATAGTCTTGGGTTGCCTTCAGAGATGATAGACGTTTGCATCGAAAATTGCATGATTTACTGGGGAGATGATGAGAAGTTAGACGAATGTCGATTCTGAAAGAAGCCACGATTCAAACCACAAGGACGAGGGCGTAATAGGGTACCAAAGGATGTGGTACCTACCACTTACAGACAGATTGAAAAGATTGTACCAATCTGAGGAGACTGCCGGAGGGATGAGATGGCATGTCGAGCATACTCAGACGGAGGGTGAGATAACTCATCCATCAGATGCAAGAGCTTGGAAACATTTTAACAATGTGCATCCAAATTTCGCTAGCAATAGCCGGAATGTGTATCTTGGATTATGCACAGATGGATTTAGTCCATTTGGAATGTCAGGCAGACAATATTCGTTGTGGCCAGTCTTTCTTACGCCATACAACCTTCCACCAGAGATGTGCATGCGACGAGAGTTTCTATTCATGACCATATTAATACCTGGTCCGGAGATCCAAAAAGATCTCTCGATGTTTTCTACAACCACTGATAAAAGAGTTGAAAGATTTGTGGTCAACAGGGGTGATGACGTATGATTGTTCAATGAAAACTAATTTTACGATGCGAACGATGCTTCTGTGGACGATAAGTGACTTTCCTGCATATGGGATGTTGTCTGGATGGACTACACATGGGAGATTATCTTGTCCATATTGTAATGGAATGACATATGCGTTTCAGTTGAAGAATGGAAGGAAGACAAGTTGGTTCGATTGTCACCATCGATTTCTTCTCATTCACCATCCGTATAGAAGAAACAAGACATTGTTCAGGCACAAAAAGTTTGTGAGAGACACTCCTCCTCCATATTTAACTGGAGAACAAATCGAAACGCAAATCGATTACTACGGTGCTCTAGAAACTGTTCGTCGTGGTGGTAATTGGCATGTTCCCACTAATATGCCAGATTATTACGGAGTTCAGCACAACTGGTACAAAAAGAGTATATTTTGGGAATTGCCATATTGGAAGGATCTTCTTTTACGTCACAACCTCGATGTGATGCATATAGAGAAGAATTTTTTTGAGAACATCCTGAACACAGTATTGAATGTCCCTGGAAAGACGAAAGACAACATCAAATCAAGGTTGGACTTACCTGATATTTGCTCAAGAAGTGAGTTACATATAAAAAGCAATGGACAAGTTCTAGTTCCGATATTCAGATTGTCGTCAGAAAAAAAGTCGGTGTTGTTCAACTTGGTTGCATCCAAAGTGAAGTTCCCTGATGGGTATGTTTCAAATCTTTCAAGATGTGTTGAAAAAGGTCAAAATTTCTCAGGGATGAAGAGTCATGATTGTCATGTCTTTATGCAACGACTACTTCCCTTTGCATTTGCGGAGCTACTGCCAACAAATGTACATGAAGTACTTGCAGGTAATATATATATATATATATATATAAACATATGCTTATTATATTTCTTTTATATATATGCACAAATAATATGACTAATGTGTTTTAAATTTTGAATTATGCAAGGAATTGGAGCATTTTTCAGGGATCTGAGCACCCGTACTCTTAAAGAGGATATCGTCGAACAACTTCATGAGAACATTCTCATCTTACTGTGCAACTTGGAGAAAATATTTCCGCCAACATTTTTTGACGCCATGGAGCATCTAGTCGTCCACCTCCCGTATGAGGCATTGCTTCGAGGACCTGTACATTACGGATGGATGTATCAGTATGAGCGGGCCATGAAATATTTGAAAGGAAAAGCTAAAAACCTCTCAAAAGTTGAAGGTTCTATAGTTGCCGGAAGTTTGACGGAAGAAACATCACACTTCACATCATACTATTTTGCACCGAAAGTACGTACGCGGAAACGAGCTACAAGAAGATATGATGATGGTGGTGTTGTGCCGACATATTTGGAAAAAGATGTTCGAGATATCTTTTGCCAAATTGGGAGATTTGGTGGGAAATTGAAAGAGGTTTGGTGGTCGAGTGATGAAGACCTCCATAGTGCCCACATTTATATTTTTCTCAACTGCGAGCATGCATTGATTAGCTATTTTGAAAGGTAGTTACACATTTATAAGTAAACTTATAATTACAAACACATATGTTTTGTTTGGAAATGATTAATTAACAAAAAAAATGTACAGCCAATTCGTTACTCAAGTCGAAGAAGCAATTCTGAATATATCCACAAGTGAGTTAGACATAAGGATAGATCAACACTTTATTAAGTGGTTAAGGAAACAAATATTACAACGTTCTCTTTATTTTTCAATGTTCGTTGTCACTATGATTAATTTCAAAGTTCTTTTTATTTTTGCAGGTTGATTATGACGATCCAGATTATCCCGCATGGTTTCACGAATTAGTTCAAGGTCCAGTTGCAAAGGTCACCACATCACCGATGTATTTCACATGAGGCTATACTTTTCATACATATGAGTATGGTAGACAACGTGCGACAAGTAATTATGGAATATGTGTGAAAGGCGAAACAGATTTCTATGGGATCTTGCAGGAGATTATTGAAGTTGAATTTCCAGGGTTATTGAAGCTGAAATGCGTCATCTTCAAATGTGACTGGTTCGACCCCGTCGTCAACAGAGGTGTTTGGGTTCACAAATTCAGTGTAGTTGATGTAAACGGTGGACGTAGATACAACAAATTCGAGCCTTACATATTAGCTTCCCAAGCAGACCAAATTTGCTATGTTCCATATCCTCGGATGACAACCTCGGGGATAAATTGGTTATCTGTTATCAAAGTTACACCACGTGGACGCATAATCGCTGGAGAAGAGCCATCTTTACAAGAAGAATACACCAATGGAGTCGAGGAACCTAATCAACAAGTTGATGCCATCCTTTTCATCGATCCGCATAATCGTGAATATGAAGATTTTCAAGATGATAACACAGACAAAGTTGTCGAAGACGAGTTTAATGAAGATGATGATGTTTCTAGTGATGACGAAAACGATAATAATGTATCCGAATGATGTTTACTTTGTTTGATTAATGAATGTGCTTACTTTGTTTGATTATGAAAATGATGTTGCGGTTTGAGGTTTAGGAAGAAGTAGAGGTTGATGTTATAAGTTATAAAAGTTGGGGTTTGGGGTTTGGGGAGGTTTAGGAAGAAGTAGAGGTTGATGTTATAAGTTATAGAAGTTGGGGTTTTGGGGTTTGGGGTTTCAGGTTTTAGGGATTTAGGAACATTTCCTCGTAACTTCCAAGTAAAGAGAAAACACGGACCTGGTTATTTCCTCGTAAAAAAATTTCCTCGTAAACTCCACGTACAACAAAAACGCGGGCCTGGTTATTTCTTCGTAAAATTTTCTCGTAAAGTCCTTGTCGACTGGGCCTGGTAATTTCCTCATAAATAAAAAGACGGGCCTGGTTATTTCCTCAGCAACTTTACGTGGACTTTACGAGGAAAAAAAACACGGGCCTAGTTATTTCCTCGTAAATTTACGTGGGCTTTACGAGGAAATAAATACGGGTCTGGTTATTTCCTCGTAAATTTACTTGGTTGTTACGAGGAAATATAGTTGCCTATATAAACTCGAGCCACCACATTTCTTTCATTCGTAGCAACTTACTCTCTATCTCCTCTTAAAGTATTCCTCTATACTTCCTCTCTAGATAGTTTACGTAATTAATTTAGGATTAGTTTAGGTGGTTAATTTAGAGAATTTAGTTTATTAGGTGGTTAGTAGTAATATATATATATATTTATATTTTTTTATTAATATGTTGATTTTTTTTTGTAGATGGTTAGAGCTAATAAGCTTAAGAAAGCGACGACTCATTACAGAGACATGTTTACCGGGCCTAGTACTCATATAGGCGCATCATCTTCATCTCCCGGTTCGGTTCCAGATACTGTCCCCGAGACTCAGTCTTTTCAAAGAGTCTCGCAGTCGCCTCCTCCTCCTCCTCCTCCTCCTGATGCGGCCGAAGTTCATCCCGACTTGCTCATGCCACCGACGGCTCCTTATGCTACATACACCGTCGGGGACCTTCTTGCTCAGCCAGGCAGGAAAGGTTTACCAGTTCTAGACCCCGACCGAAAGGAAGGCGCTTACTGGTACGTTTCATGTTTAAATATATTTTTATTTATAGCAACATTCAAATATTTAATAATGTTAATTTGTTTTTGTTCTATTCAGGTTTGGGGCCGATAGTCGTGTCGCTCGGACCGTAACCGAGGTGATCAAAGGTCATTTTCCCGCCGCACATCCGAACTGGAAAACGACGCCGAACCACGTTCGAAAGACGTGGTTCAAAATGTTCGCGGTAACTATTAATTTTATTTTTTATTATTACAATTTTTTAAATATTTTTAGACTAATGTTAATATTTTTTAATTTGGTTTACAGCAATAATGGCGTTGGTCCATAGGAGTGAACGGGGACGTGAAGGAAGCTTTTATCAAAAAAGCAAAAGAGCAATTGTTGGACACGGTGTCTAACTGGAAGGACAATTATTTGGTCGACGGCTATGAGCACGGGAAGCCCGCTGAGCTCACAACGGAGGTGTGGGATGGCCTCATACGTTTTTGGAACTTGCCATCCTCGATCAGAGTCTCCAGCTGCTCCTCTTCCCGTCTGACAGGAGACGAGCATGGCAACTTGCCCATGCTTCACTTTTTAGGTCAAACACCATACGCCGGTGTCCGTCTACAAATAGTAAATATTTAAATTTATTAATTTTTTAATTATATATATTTTAATTGATTAATTATTTTTTTAAAAAATTTTAGGCTAAAGAGACGGGAGTTCTACCCTCTCTTAAGGAACTTTACGAGAGGACCCATAAGAACAAGGCTGGGAAATTTGTAGATCCTAGATCCGAGCAAATCTACAACGACGTTGTTGCTCGGGTTGAAGAGCGCCAAACCCAGCTGACCCAGCAGTCCGCCGATGGGACACCCGTTATATTATCCACAGCTCAAGTGGATGAGATTTACGAGAAGGTAAAATTGTTTTCTTGTTATTCATTTAATATCTTTTCATTTTATTATTGGCTAACATTAATTTTTATTTTTTTAAAAGGTCGTCCCTAAGAAAAAGGGACGTAGATTGGGGATTGGTTCCGTTAATGATGTCCCAAGAGCGACATTGTCTTATGCTTAGCGACGGGAAGATGAGAATGCTCAGCTGCGTGCGGAGTTACACGCGACGCAAGCTCAAATGGGTTCACTCGAGAGTTTCATGGACGTTCTAGCGGCTGGAAATCCGCAATTGGAGCTAATGTTAGCAGCGAGATGGAGACAATTGGGCATTCCAGACCCAGACCAGAACGAGATAGACAGAAGGAACGACGACTCCCAGAACCCATAGCTCTTGTTTCCTTTTGTTGTAATATAAATTGTATAAAACTTAAATATTTATAAAATATTTTTGTTCTATTTAATTAATTTAATTTTATTTCAAAAAAATATTTTATTATATTTAATAAAATTATAAATGTAGGAAAAAATAAGTTTCGAAGTTAATTACTCGTTAATGTTACGAGGAATTAACTTCCAAAACTACCGTGGGATTTACGTGGAATGTTTTACGGGGCTATTACGACGAAATCTAACGAGGGACTTACGAGGAGTATGTTACGTGGATTTAACGAGGAAAGTTTAGCCAGTAATTTACGAGGATACATTTACGTGTATTTAGCGAGAAAAAGTTAGCGTGTATTGTGCGTGGTTACTTTGCGTGGTATTTACGAGGAAATTTAGGCTCATCTTTACGAGGAAAGGTTTCCTCATAAACTTTACGTGGATTTAGCGAGGAAAATGTCTTTACGACGAACGTGGCACGAGGTTTACCATTTCGTGGTTATTTTCTTGTAAACCCTCTTTTACGAGGAAATAGCCATGAAATCTGCCCTCGCTAAGTAATTGTTTTCTTGTAGTGAAACAACCATTTGAGAAGTTGTGTGGCTTGCTTGGTTCAGTGTTCCTGGTGGAAGAGAATGATGGTCTCAGACTTGGAAGTTGAAAAGAAGAGTACCATATGGTCAATGAAAATACTGATGATGAACCACGGTTTGGAGCTGCAATACCGAGTGTGTGAACCGAGAATAGTTCCTGGTGTGCGAGTTGGCAATGACGAATGAATGAGAACTAAGTAGAAGTATAAGGGTGAGTTTACTGCACCTAACCCAGCTCATGTATACAATGGGAAAGATGCTATAACAGAGAACTCTATCTTTATAGCCAAGACTAATCCTCTACAGTGGAAGTATGACAATGTGCTTAAATGGGTTCCAGAAGGGTTTGTTCCTGCAATTGAAACATCAAAACAGTGGCAAAAGACCAGCATAGTAGTGGACATGAGCCCAGAACATCCGATGGTGCTCAGTTGGTAGGAATACATAGAGGTTGCTGCATTTACTTGGGATATGGATGAGGATGCTATCAAGAGAAACCAAAGAGAAAATTATGCAGACTTGTTTACTTTAGCCATCATCTATATGTTGTTTGGTGCTCCTAGGCCACTAGAGCAATCATTCATTGAAAAGAGATTCAAGCAAAAAAGATTGGGATGGGCATGATAGTGAAGGGGAGAGACATGTTAGGGAAGTTCGTGATATGGAGAATCAGCTGTCTGGTGTACTCGAATACATTAGGTCCACAAAGATAGTTGGTTTGAACGTTTCAACGCTCTGCTAGGAAAGAAAGACGAGCATGAAGAACCTTCGGTACTCAAGGAACAGAAGGACGCAAGTACAAGTCAGTCAATTTGTCTCAACCTTAAGAACAAGGTTGATTTCAATGGCAGCGATAATGTTACATGCGGTGATACAAATGCCCATTCTAGAAAAGAATGAGGTGGCTACCTTCTAGAAATAAATAGAGAATAAAGAATAAGGATAAGGATAAGGTATATGTTATAGGATTAGTTGTAACAGCTCACTGATGTGTTTGTGGGATGAGGCTTGAGTATTTAAGAGAATGAAGATAGATATTGAGAAACATCTAGAAATTATAGATCACAAGAGGAGGAAATAAGAGACTCTATTAATAATTTTCTCAAGGTTCTTGAGTGCTTATAAACTGTTTTAAATCAATATTTATCATTATCTATCTTGATGTTTGCTTTGTTCTCTTGTTTAGGAATACATTTCACTTAACATATTGCCACTAATGATTTGGAAACCATAGATGAGAGGACTCTCTCTGCTTGTAGTCTTGAGTAGTGGTGGAGCTAGAAACTTTTTCAAGCAGAGTTAAAGTTAAAATTACTTACATGGATTTTGCTTAAATTTAAAATATATAATATTTTTTCAGTTGGAATAACATAAGTTTCAAACTTTATAGGGGTCAGTACTATAGTTAATTAAAATTAAGTGGGGTCAACTGACCCCCTTACCTTCCAAGTACCTCCGCCCCCGGTCTGGACGGTTAGTCAGATAGTTTCTACATCTCTGGATCTGCATCTCATGCTTGGGAGTTGGGATGGTCATTAAAAACAAACTATCCAGTGAGGCTCGGTTTTGGTCGCTGCTATTTCCAAATCAGTCTACTCCAGAGCCACAATCATATATTCGAGTGCTATGTTGTGGTTTATCCATCTTAAAATGGGGACAAACCACCCGTTACACTCACTTGCGTACTCGTTAGTGAACTATGTTTCTGTTGCCCAATTTTCATAATTCATACGAAGGAATAGAGTTAAATTACTTTGTAGTCTAAAACAAATAGCCATAACAACTTTCATTTTCTTGAAGATATTTTACCATACCTATAAATATAAAAATCAAAGAAAAAAAATGAAAATGATGCAAAAAATGAGAAGATGTAACTGCAACTTCAGTGTTTTGTAATCGAATCCTGTATGTTCGGCTCAGGGATACTTTCCTTCATTACATTATTATGTTAGATACCATGGAAAATATATAACTGAGACAAAGGTATATTGTTCACTCATTTTTGTCCCATACAGTTTTGTTTTCAGGTTCCAAGGTCCTTAAAATTCTAATTTAAGAAAAAGGAGAAAAAAAATATATATCTGGAGAATTTGCAAGACACGAGGAGACTGCGTAAACCCTAATTTCGCGGAAGGGGTTTTGGTTTTTATCCTCGACAACGATGATGCATCACTCACCCGATGATTCGGAGTTGGAAGAGAGACCTGGTGATATCCTCCTCCAACAGAGAGACGACGCTGCCTCCTCCGACTCACAACCTCTCCAGGATCCTGAGTCTGCGTCCGCCGTTGGTTCTAGTCACGCCATCAAGATCACCGTTTCCCATGATTCCTCCGACCACCATCTTCATGTTTCCGACCACGCTACTTTCGGTACGCTCTTATTTCGCCTTCTCGTGGAGTCTAGGTCTGTTCCATTACCCGATTTAACCAAGGCTGAGGTTTTTGATCGTTTGTGTTTAATTCACAATTCTTAGAAACAAATTTGATTTGAGTAGTAGAAACTGATTCATTGTTTTTTTTAATGTCTACATTATACTACTTGGTTCTTACATGGCTTATAGAGGAGTAGAACAGCTAGTTTCAGGAAAACAACATCACTAGATCTTCCTTAGTTAGGTTAGTTTGAGAGCAGCACTAGACATTTTCGTGTAGATTAGCTTACGACATTCCTGTTTTTTGAGTTGTGTTCATTTTGTTAAAGATTGATGTCTTTAAGCTCAAATGTGTTCATCAGGGGATGTGAAGAAAGCCCTTTTTCTGGAAACTGGTTTGGAGGCTACTGATCTGAAGATCTTGTTCAGTGGAGTTGAGCAAGATGATGCTGAGCAGTTGCAAGCTGCTGGTATTAATGACGGCTCTATGGTTGTCCTTGTGGAGGAACCTAATGTGAGAGTGGACCATGTTGAACCACCTCCAGTGATGACCGAAGAGATTGCAAAGTCTATTGCTGCTGTTCAATCAGTCACTGGAGAGGTCGATCAGCTCTCGGATAGGGTGAGTTTTCGTAGATCTGCATATTTTTGGTTGTTCTATCGTGCTTAAGCAATTTTTTCTTTTTTTTGAAAATTAGGTTGTTGCTTTAGAGGCTGCTGTGGATGGAGGGACCATAGTTGCGGTAAAGGAGTTTGACATGACTGCTGAGCTGCTCATGAGACAGTTGCTCAAATTGGATGGCATCAAGGCAGAAGGGGAAGCTAGAGTACAGCGAAAGGCAGAGGTTGGTTTCTCTATCTGTTACATTCTTCGTTTGTCTGCATCATAAACTATG
Source organism: Moricandia moricandioides (assembly GCA_905132885.1). Taxonomy (NCBI): domain Eukaryota; kingdom Viridiplantae; phylum Streptophyta; class Magnoliopsida; order Brassicales; family Brassicaceae; genus Moricandia; species Moricandia moricandioides. Next base: position 33,179 of record CAJHQQ010001240.1, read on the forward strand.
TTGCACATTAAGAGTGCCATCATGGATAAGCGCTGAAAGATATGCATCGGCTACTTGTTGGTTATGAGGGGCTTTGGTGATGAGTTTGCAATGATCTAAATTCGAATTTTGGTAGATTATACAGGATTTTTTAGTTTCTGTTTTTGTTAGTTGTGTTTACTTTGGGTATGATACATTTTGGATTCCTTGAGATTTGAGACGATTCATCTTGTGCTCCACTGAATCCCTTGAGATGTTTTTTTTTTAATGTTTATATCTTCAGTGTAAGTTGAGCAGAGATAAAGGTTTTTGATTGGGAGGTTTGTGTTGTAGGTACGTAGAATCCAAAAGTTGCAGGAGGATGTGGATACGTTGAAGGCTAAATGTTACAGAGCAAAGCCGCAGCTGTAAGCACTGAGTGGTATCCTTTTGGAAACGGTGTTGGAAGGCTTGAACCCTCCTTCGCCAGCTTCGCCTTGTGCCAATGTAAACCCAAGTTTGGGAGATACTATTGGACACACATTTTTTATTGCTTCTTCCTTTTGTTGTTATTGTTAAATGAGGAAATGACCAGAAAATATTGGTTGTATCCTGGAATATCTGTATGAACCTTTTGGTATCTCAAATCTGAATAGTAATACATTTTTGTACGCAATGTTTACATTCGTAGCTGTAGGTTTACGTGAGTTTTGGATTAAGTTCAAGTTTCTATTGTTTCTTTGATGTCTGTCTTCTATAATCAATATAACGTGAAAACACAACCATGAAATAAGGAAAACAATCGGACTTATCACTTGTAAATACTCATTTTTTATATTTTGTTTTGTCAACGTCCGGTCGATGAGATTAAGTGCTGGTTTGATTTACATGGAAAAAAAAAGAATACCAATACCTCTGGCCTCCTTGACGAAAGAATCTACATAACTATGAGTTCAAATCTTTCAACTCCCATTTGGTCCATATGGGTCCACCCAAATTCATTAATTGTTCCATAACTGACCAATGAGACATCAATTTGGCAAGTCAGTGTTTGATGTTCCATTGGGGATCAAGGTGATATCCGAGCCTAAGGAAGTATCCATTTCCCCTTCTTTTTCTTTGAAGTTAGCTTTGTCTCCGTCATTTCGCTTCAAGGAAAGCAAATTGGATGGTTTCGATAAGTGACAGCAATTTCATTACACTTTATCGTTTCCTATTTTCCAAATATACCCCAAGATCCAAAGAAATAATTCAATTATTGGTTTCCAATAAGCTTTATTTTTTTTCTTCTCTAAAACAAAAAGCTTATGTTTTGATAAAGAGAAGTACTGAGAAAATAACTCAGAAGAGAAATTACTCAATTTGATAAAAAGAAAAAAGAGAAATTACTCATTTTTTAATGTAAGGTTGTCAAGCATGGATGATCCGGTATGGTCGTATCATGTCCAAATGAATTGGGGGTTAACCCATTTGAATATGATGGACCAAATTGCTAAGTGGTTCTTTGATCAAAATGAATGGGCTTATGGATGTAGAGCATTCAAACAACACCTTAATATGTTATCTAGATTCGAAGTCATATATTATTTTTTTAGAGTAAGTGTGAAATAGAAGGTGGGACATGGAGAAATAGACAAGTGAATTTTGGTGGGTAATGTAGTACGATCCGTGCTTTTTGGATAACAAGTCCATTCTTTACCAAAACGACATCCTTAGCTGTCTCACCCACATGACCTGACCTGATTGTTGTTTCATTCTCATCTCAATTATATTATGTTCCAACGATTTATATATAATATTCACACAAACTAATCACCAGCAATATCAGACTTAATCATAGCTTGTTTACGCCAGGAATTAATTACAATTACTTCATTAAGCATACAGATATAACAATTAACAGTAAAAAACGTGTTGACATGACTTCGCCGCTCAATGTGGGTGGCACAAGCTATTTGCCGGCTATCTTACAGAACATAATATCATTCTTTGTTATGTTCTGTTCTGTCAGAAAATATTTTAATTAAATATACTCTTTCGATATTTCCTACATTTTTTTTTGTATCAGTTTTGAAAAAATATACAGCAAATAATATAGTTTTGTTTTATGGATACGATACCCACACCTCAGAATATAATTTATATTATGAATATAGATGATAACGACGAATCTCTGCAGAAAATTTGTGGAAGATTCTGACAGATTTATGGTGGTTCCTTTTCGGAATTTAATACTGGTCTGGTCGACTAACAGACAAGAATTATAATGGTCCAAGAATGAAAAAATTATACAAGGAATTATAGTTTTAACGGATTTTAACAGATAACTGATTTAGTGATTTTTATATTTACATGAGAAAGAAAAAAAAACTTGCCAGATGTCATTATTACCATTATATTAAATATTATGCTACTAAATAGTATAAAACTTGCTAATAAAATATTACTGAAAATATTGATTAAAAATAAGTGTATTGCTAAAAGATCATTCGTTGTGGTCTATTCAACTAAAGTTAAAATATTTGTGAGTCCAATGTTCATTCGTTGTATAATTTGTAACGAACAAGTAAGCTAAGAAAAGATAAACTGTCAGAACTCAGAAGTAAATAAATTTAATATTTCTTTTAATTTTTTGGATATGACAGATTTTTTCTAATAATTTTTTTTCAGTTTTTGTCATAAAAATAAAAATAGATTTAAAAAAAATAATTAATATAAAATTTTTAGTTTACAAATTTTAATATTTTATTATTCTTTTAAATTTGACCTCCAATACTTCATCGTATAACTCTGAATTTAAGTCTAAATTAGTTAATTTAAAAAATATAATTACATATTTGCATCTTTTTAATAAAAGTTATTTTAGTTATATTTATTTTTAAATATCATTTTAGTGATAAAAAATTTTTTAGATCTATTTTAAAATATTCTATTTTGGATATATAAAAATATGGGGCAAAATCTAAAATATGAGGAACACTGCAGTTGACAACTTTATAGATGAAAAAAAAAACTTTATAGATGAAGAGGATAATTTGAGTTTAAACTAATAATTGATATAATTACTTCCACAAAGCTAACAAGAGGACAAAACTAAAAAGGCAAAAAAGCGAAAAACACTCGAATAAAAGAAAAGATACCACAAACACACACACAAATTAAATCTAATTAATTTTGCATTATTAGAAACGCATTACAGGGTAAAAAAAAACCGAAAAAAGAAACAATAAACCAAAAGCGAGAGAGAGAAGAGAGGGATCGAACGGAGGAAGAATCTTCCTCTCTCTATTTTGACGGAAAGATTCGTAAATTAGTGGCAACAAAGAATAAACGAACCTGAGAAGACACTGCAAACAACAAAAAAACAATCTCGGAGAAGAAGACGACGAAGGAGAGGCAAACGAGCTTCGTCTAAATTTTTCAAATTTTCGTAGTTTTGATCGAAACCCATTTCTCAGATCTTCGTAATCTGTTGATATGAATCTGAAAGTTGGTTCATTTGGATCTGGGTTTTCGCTTAATTGAAGAGATGCATCATCACAATCCATTCACCACAATGCGAAGTTTGAAACTTGCCGAAGGTTGTAAAGGCACGCAAGTCTACGCTCTGAACCCTCCTCCACCCAGCGGAGGAGGAGGAGTCGGTGACAAGCTCCTCCAACATCTTCAAGATCACCTCCGCGTTAACTCAATCCGATCCAAATCAAGCCGTACTTATCAATCAACCTCCGTCGTCTCCCCTGAATCCCTCCTCCCTTATGGCCTCCCCGTCACGGATCTCCTCGAACCTCACATCGATCCTTCCTTGAAATTCGTTGACTTGGTTGAGAAGATGGCTCAACTCTACCGTCGGATCGATAACTCCTCGCAGCTCGAGAAATCCGGAGCCTTTTTAGAACAATGCGCCGTGTTTCGAGGCTTATCCGATCCGAAGCTTTTCCGGCGGAGTCTCCGGTCGTCTAGGCAGCACGCCGTTGATGTCCACGCGAAGGTTGTTTTATCTTCGTGGCTTAGGTTTGAGAGGAGGGAGGATGAGTTGATCGGGACAAGTTCTATGGATTGCTGTGGGAGAAACTTGGAATGTCCGAAGGCGACACTTGTTTCCGGGTATGACCCGGAGTCCGTTTACGATCCGTGTCTCTGCTCCGGAGCAGACAGTGTTGATGATGTTCCTGAATGTTCGACTTCTGAGGAAGCGTTGGACTACGATATGTCCTTTTGTATAGGCGACGAGGAGGTTCGTTGCGTGAGGTACAAGATAGCCTCCTTGTCGAGACCTTTCAAGGCGATGTTGTACGGAGGGTTTAGAGAGATGAAACTAGGGACGATCAGTTTCACACAGAACGGAATCTCTGTTGAAGGGATGAGAGCTGCAGAGATATTCAGCAGGACGAAGAGGTTAGATGACTTCCCTCCTAATGTTGTCTTGGAGCTACTCAAGCTAGCGAATAGGTTCTGCTGCGATGAGTTGAAGTCTTCTTGCGATACGCATTTGGCACATCTTGTTAATACTTTGGACGAGGCTATGTTGTTGATTGAGTATGGATTAGAAGAGTCTGCGTATCTTCTTGTGGCAGCTTGTCTCCAGGTTTTTCTCAGGGAACTGCCTAGCTCTATGCATAATCCGAACGTTATAAAGATCTTCTGCAGCGCCGAGGGAAGGGAGAGATTGGCGTCTCTTGGCCACGCTTCTTTTGCATTGTACTTCTTCTTAAGCCAGATTGCTATGGAAGATGATATGAAGTCTAACACAACTGTAATGATTTTGGAACGTTTGGTTGAATGCGCGGTGGAGAATTGGGAGAAACAGCTTGCCTACCACCAATTAGGGGTGGTGATGCTGGAGAGGAAAGAGTATAAAGATGCTCAGAGAGCGTTTAACACTGCGGTTGAGGCTGGTCATCTTTACTCCCTCGTGGGTGTTGCTAGGTCTAAGTTCAAGCGTGATCATAGATACTCGGCTTATAAGATCATCAACTCGCTGATCTCAGATAACAAGGCTACTGGGTGGATGTACCAGGAGAGGTCCTTGTATTGCAGTGGTAAAGAAAAGCTGCTTGATTTGGATACAGCCACAGAGTTAGACCCAACTTTGACATTCCCCTACAAGTTCAGAGCAGTGGCATTGGTGGAAGAGAACCAGTTTGTTGCTGCCATCTCGGAACTGAACAAGATTCTTGGATTCAATGCCTCTCCTGACTGTCTGGAGATGAGGGCATGGATTTCTATAGGCAAGGAGGATTACGAGGGTGCTTTGAAAGATATCCGGGCACTTTTGACACTGGAGCCGAATTTTATGATGTTTCACGGTAAGATCCATGCTGATCAAATGGTGGAGCTGCTCCGTCCCCTGGCCCATCAGCGGAGCCAAGCTGATTGCTGGATGCAGTTATTTGATCACTGGTCTTCTGTGGATGATATTGGATCTCTAGCAGTTGTTCATGATATGCTTGCACATGATCCAGGGAATAGTCTTTTACGGTTCAGACAGTCTCTTCTTCTGCTACGGTATAACACCTCTCATCAACGCTTCTCATTGAACTTTTATTGTATTTTTACGGTGCAGGTTGTGTCAGAGTCATTGATTATTTAACAAGTGATTGTTTTCATACTGACAGGCTAAATTGTCAAAAGGCAGCAATGCGTTGTTTAAGACTGGCTAGAAACCATTCAAAGTTGAAGCATGAGAGACTTGTGTATGAAGGATGGATTTTGTATGATACGGGCCACCGTGAGGAAGCCTTGGCCAAGGCTGAGGAGTCCATTTCTATACAAAGATCTTTCGAAGTGTTTTTCCTCAAAGCTTATGCTCTTGCAGACTCTACGCTCGACCCGAAGTCCTCAGAGTACGTTATCCAGCTCCTTGAAGAAGCGCTTCGTTGCCCTTCTGATGCTCTCCGTAAGGGACAAGTAAGTAAAAAAGAATTGTTGATACTGGAATGTGGTCTCGTATCTTAGGAACCAACTTTCCTAAATGATTCAGTATCATGATTTTTTTTCTTTGGTGCATTTGCTTGCAGGCTTTGAACAACCTGGGGAGCATATATGTGGATTGTGATAAGCTGGATCTTGCCGCTGATTGCTATACAAACGCGCTCAACATCAAGCACACAAGAGCTCACCAAGGCCTTGCTCGTGTTTATCATCTGAAAAATCAACGTAAAGCTGCTTATGATGAGATGACAAAGCTAATAGAGAAGGCTCAGAACAATGCATCGGCATTTGAGAAGCGTTCTGAATATTGCGACCGCGAAATGGCGCAAAGCGACCTTAGCCTTGCTACACAACTAGACCCTCTCCGTACCTATCCTTACAGATACAGAGCCGCAGGTATCTATTTACAAAGCTAGATCTAGTTTCTTCTGATTATCTTTTCTTGTTTAGTTGCTTAGAATGACTGCCAGAAACAGGACACCAGAGGCTGATCCTTTGTGAGGGATTAACTCTGCGTAATGTACTTTGGCTTTCTATAATGATATGCAGTTTCTCTGATGGGTTTTGTTTAACTTGAACTCTTGGTTGCAGTTCTTATGGACGACCACAAAGAAAATGAAGCAATAGAGGAGCTTTCGAAGGCGATATCGTTTAAACCAGATCTGCAGCTGTTACATCTACGGGCAGCGTTCTATGATTCCATGGGAGAAGGAGCATCTGCTATCAAAGATTGTGAAGCAGCATTGTGTATTGATCCAGGTCATTCAGATACACTCGACCTCTACCAGAAAGCACGTGAAACAAATGCTACCGATCAAAAGTAGAACAAAACAAAATCTCTTCTCTTCTTCCCTCCTGGTATGCTTCTACACTGTTTCATTTCATTCTGCAAACAGAAACTGAGCAATCAACAACAAGGTTTGCTTTGAGTGAACAGAGAACAACAAAAAGAAAGCATAGCCATGTAAATAGAAACTCTTATAATATTTTTTTTCTTAAATTTTGGTTATTGGAGGGGGTGAGGATACTATTGCAGTGCAGAGAGTGTTTCTTGCTGCTAAAGATAATATGTTTTCTGTCCTAAAAGGGAAAGCACAAAGAAGAACTTACCTCTGGTGAAACTGGACTTCTTCTACTGTCCTATTTCTACATGTATTATTGTTTTTTTCTCTTTCTTTACTGGAATAATGTAATTGTATCTGTAACTTTTATCCATGTTTTTCTTTTACATGCTTCTTGTATTGATTCTTAAAGTATCCGGGGATGTGTTTTTTATCCCCCTGAAACAAGAAAACAAAGAGAGTATTCATTCACTACATCTTGGGTTTAAGATCTTGTTTGGTTTTATGGTAGATTTTTCAAACCACATGGTTGGAGGAGGCTTAACCTTTCTATTGCTTTTCTGTTTATCTATTTCTCAATATCTTGGTTTAAGCTCTTGTGAACACAATAAAGAGGCCACAAATATCGGTTTTGCACACGAGAAAGCTTTAAACTCTTTAACAACTTCTCAGTAAATTTCAACTTTCAGAAGTGCTTAACTCTCTCCTTCAAACTCACATATTTGCAACTAAGAAAAATCTTCTTCCCATACATGATACTGTTTCTTACGGTTGAAGAAATGATGGACATGAACCGATCTCGGAGGCTAAACTTCAATGCTCCCTTCTTGTCTACGGAAAGCCATGATGCCACCCATAAGAACCTTCCAATGCATTGTCCTGAAGCTTCTGTTCTGTTTGGCTAAACGACATATTTCCACGTTAGAAGTATCGTATAGTAACAGTTCCATATAATTTTTCATACTGGTCCTAGTTCCACATATTTTAAGTATTTGAACCGATTTATCCCTATTTTCAAAGATTGAAACACAAAACCACAATGTTTAGCTTGGTTTTACTGGTTTAGAATCTAAATCGATATCAAACCAATTAAACCGATCAAACCAGTTGATATCGAACTGAAATTATAATTCCACTTAATTTGATATTCAAATAGTACTTAATCTAACTCTTTAGTAGGATGTTGGGTCATGTTCTATTTGAATGTTATATGGGGTCGGATTTTAAATTCATTTTGATATCAACTGGTTTGATATTGGTTTAATTAGTTTGATGTCGGTTTAGATTCTAAACCAAGCTAAAACTTCGTTTGGGGTTTCAATCTTTGAAAATGGGGGTAAATAGGTTCATATATTTAAAATGTGTGCAATTAGGTTCATATATTTAAAATGTGTGCAATTAGGACGAGCATGAAAGATTGTGTGGAACTGTTATTATACAATACTTCTGGTGTTGAAAGAGGTCGATTACCTGTTCCGTTTTGTTGGGAAACCACTCATGGCATTCCCAAGAACTTGTTTGACTTGCAAAAATGACTATGATTCCGAGACACCACGACTCAAACTTTATCCAGGAAAATGTCGTTATTCTATGGACCATATAAACTTTTTGTGCTTTATAATCTTATCAACTCATTCTTAACTGTTTGTTTTTACTTGTTCTCTGTTATATATGCACGCTAGTGGTGAAAACAACGATTTTGATGACGCCTGTGATGGTTTAACACAAGCTAAAACAATCCTTTGAAGAAACGTGACAGTCAAGAACATTTCCATCAAACCTAGTTAGACGCGATTGATGTCTTATCTCTCACGCAAGCCATAGCCAAGGTTGAACGCCCAAAAGATAGCGTTACAGGTTCGGATGATGGAAGCAGCGAAGGAGGTGGTGACTCAAACGGGTACTGTTGAATCCATATTCGGTCGACAATGTAATGTGATAGTAAAAATAGAAGGATCGGAGAATTTTGTATTAATAGTCAAGAATGAACAAGCTCGGAGATTACAAGAATTTAAGAGATCGTTTAAACAAGATCGTCTAAATGAATTCTCTCTACAAGTTTTCTTGTCGTCGAAAACGAGCTCGTCCTGGATAGGATAAGTCGTTTTGGACTTCTGGTGGTAGTTCTCTGGTAGTCAAAAGCGAGCTCGTCTGAAATGGAGAGGTCATCTTGGACTATTCTAGTTTGTCCTAACAAATGATTGTGACACTTCCTTTTATAGCGAAAGTACAGTCTTGTCTTTTAGCAGAGTCATCATTTGGTTAATAGGCTGGTCCTGATTTTAGTAATTAATGCGCTTTTGTGCTAGGCACATCTCCAATAATAGCCCCCCCCCTCCCCACAGTTCGCCAAGTGTCAGACTCTGGTGAATTTATGTGTTTCTAAGATAAAATCAGACGGGTCTATAAATAATAGGTTCTGTCTGAGACAAATAATTTTGTTTCTCTATATAAGTATCTTGGTGGTGTGGATTGGTCTCCTTGTCTCCAACATAACAAAAAAAGGTATTCTCTCTTCTTTCTCTCTCATTTTGATCTCTCTTTTTTTTTATTAAAGAAAAAGGAGATAGGATAAGGTTGAGGTAGTTTTTGTGTGGAGGAGAAAAGAAATGGATTTTTTGGAGATGGATAAGGTGCTGGTTGCCGGGGAGATACTGGTCGCCGGGGGAGATGCTAGTCGCCGAGGGGAGGTGCTGGTCGCCGAGGGAGATGCTGGTCGCGAGGGGAGGTGCTGGTCACCGAGGGATATGCTCATCGCCGGGAGGAGATGCTCGTCGCAGAGGGAGATGCTCGTCGCCGGGAGGAGATGCTGGTTTCCGAGGGAGATGCTCGTCGTAGTCCGAGACTGCGGATGATGGTGTCATGATGGGGAGCGCCGTGCTCGCCGGTTCGGGTCCGCGACGAGGAAGGGACCGTTGGGCACAGAGCCAAGCGCGGACATGTCGTCAAGCTACATAATAGAGTGGTTTCTGCTGGATGCAGCAGCTCTAGCAGTTGTGACATCAGCGGCGAGCCAGAGGAAAAGAAGTTCTCTTATGTGATTGTAACGGTGAGGCAATCTTGTTTCTCAACAAAAGCTTGTGGCTCACATGTGTTGTTGCTGCTTTGGAGTATTAAGCATAGGATTTGTGGCTAGGGTCGGCTCAATACTTCATATGGCTCTTGGACAAAAAATTTTTTAATGATTGTAATTAACCAAACATATTATCATGGATCTCTACTCCTTAAAGAAGAAACAAAATCTAGGTCCTTTATATCATTGAATTCACTTGATTTTAGGGTAGATCCCGAGCGAATGCACTGCGCGCTCTCCCTCCTGAGCCGCCCCTATCTGTGGCGTCAAAACACATTTTCTCCTTCCCACATCTACTTGCAACCAAAGTTTATTACAAAAGATAATATAAAGTTCTTGTAGTTAGATTATATAGTTGTGAAACAATAATGTGGTGGTTAATAACACTACACACAAAATCATGTACAAACATAAGGCATTTAAGCCAAAAGCTTAATCTCCGATAGTTCAAAATAAAAACAGAAGTTAACAAACCTCTAGAATCACATTACCGTTACTAGTTCTTATACGAAATTATAATTAAATTTGAAACATGTTAACGTGGCACAAGGGATGTGTGTACTGAGATAAAGTATCAATATGCTTTAGTGAAAAGGTATAGTGCAGCATATGGGTACCTCGTAGAATTAATTAATAATACTTAGGTTCACCCTTGCTGTGAATGATTAAATTCAACGTAGATTAGTACATAAAAAAATTAAAATTATGGTGTTTATATATGATATATATTTTAATTTGGATGATATATATATATATATATATATATAATCAGAATATATATTAAATGTGACATCATATTTATATGATTTTATAATCATTTATATCTTATTATAACAAAAAATTACATCATTGATCACAAAAATTTCAGTGTGATTTTTAACAGTGCTATTACTTTATAACCGTTTAAAAAAATTAAACTATAGCATATAAGAAAAAAATACATTTTTATTATATGGTTAATGTGATTGTTTAATAGGAAAATCTCTCAAATAGCATTTTTTGAAGTTTTTATCACATAAATAGATCTTAAGAAAAAAATGACCAAAATATACTTTTTTAATTTCAAAATTTTAATATTTTTTTAATATTTTAATTTTTAAACCTCAACTTCAAACCCCCACCCCATAACTCTAAACCCTAAGTTTAGATTAGTTAACCCAAATGTATAAATATATATTTATATCCTTTAATAAAGTCTATTTTTGTCATTTTTCTCTTTGAGTGCTATTTTTGGGATAAAAAATTTTTAGGTCTATTTTGGTCTTTATCTCTTGTTTAATTTATTTTAAGAAATATAAAATTAAATAAAAATGATGGAAGATATAGAAATTGTTATTAAATATTTATTATTTAAAATCATTAATTGTCATAAATGTGTTAATAATATTAGGTAATTTCGTAGCTTTTATTTAAGAAAATAACGGAGAATCCCTTATATATTAATCATAGAAAATTACAATATGTTTTGGTAGGCACGTTACTACAATGATTCTCAGAATTTTCAGAAAAATAGATTGGGTCATCTAAACATATATTATACTTTTGTTAAACTAACTATTAATATTATTTCAAAAATATAATTTTTCATATCAAAGTGAGATGTTGAATTATAACATTCGGATGATATCATTGAAGTTCAACGTAAATTAAATATAAATTAGTGTTGGGGGACGAAATGTTGTGATGCTTCTTAATCTTATTACACTCCGTGGCAATTATCCAACTGAGATGACGAAAGAAGAAAGCTAAGGAACAGAAATCATCAAAGCCTAGGAAACAACCGCCTCAGGTATGTCTCTCCGAATTATTCCTTATGGTTAAGAAGAAGAAGAAGACTTGAAAAACTCTTTGTTTTGTTTTTCTTTGGGAATTTGAAATATTGTCCATGCTAACCTTGTAGCCATCTATTTACATATGTTCAATATTTTCCCATTCCACTTGTGCATAACTAATAAAAAAATAAACAAAATGCAGAAGTTAAAAAAAAAGTAATAACCAAAAGAATATATAAAAGAAAACTTATAACAATTCTTTCATGTTGTGAGGCATCAAAAGCCGAGATAAACACGGAACACGAAACGTGAGAGTGAAGAAAAAAATAAACAGTATATTTTGTAGAATACAATCAGTTTGTTGTAGCGACCATTATTTACACAAACGTAAAATAAACGTAGAGTATGTCTAAAACCAAGTTTACAAAGTCTGCAACAATTCTTATGGACAAGACAAAGCAACTTGTACTTCCTACCATCACCATCGTTTTAAACATTCAGGAATCCGCCAACCCTGCCTGCTTTAGAACCGTTTTCTCGTTCGGACAAGCGCGTAAAAGTGTGCAGATGTCGTTTTTCACTAGGAATTCCTCTGCATTTACGAGGATCAAAGGTCCATACTCGAACACTAACTTCTTGCACTGTAACAACATACATAGACACAACACCGTAAAAAAAATGAGAAAAAGCCTATGCTATCTACTACTACGATCATGCAGTCAAGTTTGAGAAGAACACACAACAGCAGAAACAGAAAGAGTTGTGAAGTTGAGTTCTTAAATATTTGGAACTTGTTTGATTCTAACCTTCTTCTCATAGTCAAGGTTCTTGAACGATTTGCATCCCTTAAGAAGCAGCTCAACTATATCCAGCTGGGTAATCAAAAGACTCACAAAGTCAGTATATGAAACTCAATATAAGAAAAAAAGAAAGGTCTACACGAGGATCATCTACACATGTAACCCAGGATAGTTAAACTTATACTCTTTGAGAATATGACTAGATCTTGTAGTTATTACTACTAACCTGTGTGTCAGGATCTTGTAGTTTGATGAGAATCTCAGAAACAGTCCTGTGGCAAACATCACAAGTATCCTGACGGGCTTCTTCTACAAAAGCTACAACATGACCACAAAGATTCATCCTCTTGCAGAAATAATGAGGTTGAAAGGACTCAATGTGCAAGAAGAACAGAGGGAGATAGTAGTCAACCAAAGATAGGCACTGCATCCAATTCAACATACAGACAAACAGAGTCAGACTGAAGCATAGACAAATGGAATAAGTTAACCATGAGCAGAAAAAGAAGAGAACCTGCTGCTCAAATCCGCGGATATGGGAGCACTGATCATGAAGGTCCTCTAGTATCTGAGTCTGTGTTTCATTTTTCTCAAGGTAGCTGAGAGCAGAGTTAACATACTCCTCACACAGAGTGCAAACGTTTTCATTCTTGGTAACTTCCTCTGCACAACAGAAGACAAAAAAGGAAGAGTCTTGAGATTTTATTACACTATCTAAACCCATTCTTATGAGATTGAAATATTCAATTATGTCTAGTCTAAGCCATAGAAGCCAACAGTTTCATTTAAAAAAGCTGAACTTTAAGGTGCAACCTTGTATAGAATCAATCAAGATTCAAGCATGAGTGGAGGTAGCGATGATGTTATACCTGAGATGGTGGAGGGGAGGAAGGATCTAGCGTCAGAAAGCAAGGTCAGTCCCAGCAAGAGAAGAACAAAGGTTCCAGCTTTAGGTCCCATAGATATTCCTGGGGAAGGTTAGAGGATTCAAAAGTAAGACTCTTCACCTGAGATTCGAGAAGGTAAAAGAGAAAGCTTTTTACCCTTTTGTCTGGAAAATCGAGCTAACTGACTCGTACAAGGACAAGGAGGAGAACTTTGCAGATCCGTGGAGAATTGGTCGATGGTGTTATGATAAGCGAAGGCCAAATAATAATGAAAAGAGTTACTTATCTCAAACGACAAGCGATTATCCAACCACGTCAGCATTACCTTGTGGCTCTATTGTATTCGAATATTCTCACAAACTATTATATTTTTCCTTTACGTTTTATCAATTAGGAGCTGGATGAATGAAATTTCTTTTGTTGTGATCAACACTAATTCTTTTCTTTATTTATTTTTTTGTTGATATTTTCTTCATATAGTGATTGAATGATGTAGCAGACAATTCTTCTATATCTATTTTGTTTTGTATAATCTATAGTCATCAAAGTGCACAAAATATTAGTCGAACAAAACAATTTCAAGCATATTGTGCAGTTCATATAACTTTGAATTTTTTTAGTGATTGCTTCTTTCTTCTTACCAAAGTAATTTCTTAAACTAAATTAATTTAAAATTATTTATTTATCTTCTATATAAATAATATTACTTATTTTTATATTCACTCACTATTCTACAATAAGTAAAAAAATTCATTGTATTTTTCTTTTTCACTCACTCTTTCACTGGGAAATCAGTCAATTCATACATCAACAGGAGACCGCGGTCCCGATCATTACATACACTCAGACTATGTGCTAAAACATACATCAACTTATATTATATTCAAATTTCATACATCAACCAACAAATTTAGGTAAATTCATACTTTGACTGTATCTCCATTAGTCAAATGTTAACGAGTGATTACGTGGATTTTAGAAGGTTATTACGTGGATATTAAACAAATATTAACATGAAACGACGTCATTTTGGGCTCAAATCGTTAATTAAAAATAATCCTTTTGGACTGGTTGAGAGGGGAATTGAACCCAGGTTACACCAACAACTAATCCACCACCCAACCACTTTGCCAAAACCGAATTCATTGTTTATATATCTGTGCGTATATATTTAGACCTTATAAATACGTTTAACTGGTCGTTTTTTTTTAATTTAAATTCTGTTTAAAAACAAAATTATGTTAATATTCTAGATTTTATTATTTATATACTAATACTTTCATATAAATTTTAATTTAGTTAAACATAATATTAATTCAAAATAAAATTTTGATTTATCTTAAACTATATAAGAAAATAAATATATGTATATTTCTTTTATAATTATTCAAAATAAAATTAAAAATAATTTTAAAATTTGTAGATATCAAAAGGAAACAAATGATGTTACAATTACAAGTTTATAATTTTGTGAAAAGTGTATGAAATTTTGATTTTTTAAAATTTTGTTTAATATTAAAAATTGTATGATTATAAAAATAAACTTACATAATATTGACAAATGTAAAATATTTTTTATTTCTATTATTATATCATTTAATTTCATATTAAATAGATTTATTTTAATGATGTTGTATTAGTTATTTCTATATTCTAATTTTTTTACCAAGAATATAAATTTACATTAAATGTAATTGTCATGTCATGTTTATTCATAGGTCATGTAATCAATTATAGCATGTCATATCATTTTTTAGTAAAAGTGATTGTGGAGATGACATGTGTCAAATCACTTCTCAAATAATGTTTAGGAGATCTTAGTTTAAGAGAAAAAATATTTCAATGTGCGATCTCGATCCCCGCACAACATTCCCATCACACAACTTTTTATTAAAAAAACACTCACCATAAAGTTGAGGTTTTGTTTATGGAAATATCAGTTAAACGGATTTACCATGATTAAATAGATAATTACAGATATTTAAACAATGAATCGGATTTAGCAAAGTGGTTGAGTGGTGGATTAGTTATTGATGTAACCCAGGTTCGATTCCCCTATCAACCATTCTGAAAGGAATATTTTTAATTAACGATTTGAGCCCAAAACGACGAACTCTAAAATCCACGTAATAATCCGTTAAGTCCACGTAATCAACCGTTAACATTTAACTAACGGAGACTCGGTCAAAGTATGAATTTACCTAAACTTATTGGTTGATGTATGAAATTTGAATATAATATGAACTGATGTATGTTTTAGCACAGTGTCTGAGTGTGTGTACTGATCGGGACCACGACCCTTTGTTGATGTATAAATTGGTCGATTTCCCCTCTTTCACTCATTTACTATTCTCACTCTATTTTAGATTCTATATTTCGAAAAAAAAACAATCCTACATTTCTCCTTTTTTTTTCTATTCAATGGTAAGTTTACCTTCTTTTATTATATATATATAGAGTAATTTAATTAAAAATCTCTATGATATATTTTAGAGTTTTTACCTATAATGTAATGCATATATATATATATATATTAATTGAAACTAGAAAATATGTAACATTTTATTTCTTACATATTTAAAACAAAGAGTGTATATATATTTTTAAAAAGTTCAATTTTAGTGTAAAAATTATACTTACAAATAGTATATATGGATTTCATGTATACGTTAAAATGAAATCTGAACTACAAAGAATTTATTGCAATCGACATGATAGGGCATTGTTTAATATCATGGCGACGTTTAATATCATGACGATATATGTTGTTTACATATGTTTATAATGGAGCACATGAATCATGTCACGATACAACAGTTCTCACGATGACACAAGACCATGCTTCTAAATTTACTTTGCCTACGCAGACAAGTATAATGAAGGTGATTTTGAGTATCTAAATAAGCGAGGCCTTTGGCTCCATGTAAATTTTATTGAAATTGGGTTATTAGGTACCACATATTTCATTTCAACAATGTTCTTCCTCCTAGGAATAAACAAAAATTGTTTAATCAGTGTCATGCATCTCTACGTTCTATTATAGAAAATACATGTGGAGTTTAGAAAAAAAATGGAATATTTGTGTAATTTTCTGAGTTATATATTCATGTTCAAAAAAGAGTGGTAACTTCTACAATGGACTCCATAATTTTATCAGAATTTCAAATTATTTTGATGAAGATTTTGTTAAAGTAATAGGACACACAAATATCAGCAACAAAGATTTTGAAGGTTCTAAGTAACATGAGAACAAAAAATCTGGCTGATGGAGATCATATGAAAAACCTTAAGAGATAATATTGCATATATGTGATGGACAAATCATAACAATTTTCATTTAATTATTTTATCTTTTTTTATGTATTGTATTTATATATGATGTGTTTTGGTTGCAATTTATATTAATTGAATATATGATACATATTTTTGAGCTACTTTTAACATTCACAATTAATAAAATATTTGATCTGTTAGATCTGCATCTCTCCCACACGATCCTTTTGATTTGCACGTATTCCACTTGATTTGCATGCTATTTGATATCACTCGAATTACCCTATGAGCAACTTCCTCTCTCAAATAAGAGGTTATGTTGTGTTACTTAGGGATCGTATCTACATGGAGAGTGGACACACAATAGACTAGATGTGTTATGATTAAGCTAGACAGTAAATTATAAAGCAATAAATAATAGTGATTGATTAAGCAGTTGGCTTGTAAACAATAAGAATAAATAGTTGGACTTAGGGTTTCAGGTAATAAATTTATGATATATATGATAAGGGTGTGTGATAAACCTTCCTAGAACTTGAATGCAATAGTAAGATATCCACCTCTTGTTGTGAGTCTAAACAGATGACTAAGTCTTTGTTCCAGGTGTCGCATGTGAACAAGGAGCGAGTGTCGAGCGATATTTCTTTAGGCAAGCATTAACATCCTAATCGATATGTTCACTAGGTTAACTAGACCAGCCGTCGCATGTATCTAACAACCTATCTCAACAAAATTAAGACATGTAATGAACCTACTGTTGCAGTTATCAATATCATAGGCTCAAAATTTTGGTTAACTACTCTAGTATACAAGCAATAAACACAATTCTGATGAAGGATCCTAGAAGACCACCCTAGCAATTCTATGTCTCCTCAATTCATATAAATCCTAATAAAACCCTACATATAACAAGAGAAACTACTTAGACATGATTAAGCAAATCATATTAATAATCTGAATATAGTGCATAAATAGATAGAATAAGAAAATTGGAGCTCCAACACAAATCTGTAAAAGAGTCTTGATCTTTTCTCCAAAACAAAGTAACCTAGAGCCTCTAAATATGGTGGTGTGATTGTGTTTCTCAAATAATGACAAAACACATAAATACTAGGTATAAAGTCGGTCAGGGGTATTCTTGTATTATGTGGAACTTATGGGCTTGAGTTAGTGTTGACTTTAAGTCAGTCCGTCTACTCGCGTGAGCGTCGATCGACACTAAGAGTTTAGCCAATAGAAGATTTTTCTAAATTAGATTAGTTTAAAAATTATTTATTTTTCTTCTATAAATAACACTACTTATATTCCCTATATTCACTCACTATTACAGGCAAGTGAAAATCCATTCGTACTTTTCTCTTTCACTCACTTACTATTTCACCATGGACTATCTTTTATAGTTTGACAACATAAACCCTATCATACACTTCTCTTTCTTTATCTATTCCATGGTAAATCTACCTCTTTTTTATTATACTTAGGAAAAATGATTGTTGGCTACCAAAAGTATTGAACACCACATTGCTAGCCATGCAGACTAAACTAATGTATATCTAACTACACAAAGTATATTTTATGCATGACAACATCCCTCAAATTAATGATGTTATGTAGTTAATATCACTAGTTTAATTTTATTAAATCCAAAAAATGACGTGGAGGTCTGAGACATTAACTCCGTTTAATTCTCTCATTCATCAATTAAAATCTGATCCATCAAATTGTAATTTAGCTGATTTCTCTAAAAATCATTTTTTGTCTTGATGGATCAAATTTTAGTTAAAATATGGTCGGATAGGTCATTTTAATTGATAAACAAGATAATTAAACTTAGTTAATATCTCTGACGTCTACGTCATTTTTTCAGATTAATAAAATTAAGCTCGTGATGTTAACTACATAACATCATTAAGTTGAGGAATGTTGTCATGCATAACATATACTTTGTGTAGAAAGATATAAATTTGTTTAGTCTGCTTTGCTATCTATGTGATGGTCAATTCTTGAGGTAGTCATCAATCATTTTTCCTTATACTTATATAATATATACTAGTAATTAAAAAGTATTATATATTCAGTTAAAAACTTACCCATAATATATTTGATAGTTTTACCTATAATGTATGCACACATACACATACACACACACACACACACACACACACACACACACACACACACACATATATATATATATATATATATATATATATATATGTATTAACTGAAAGTAGAAAATATATAACATTTTAGTACATACATATGAAAACAAAGAGTGTATATATAGAAATATTTTCAAAACTTTTAATTTTAGTATACAAAAAATCTGATTAATGTAAATACTATAATTATAAATACTATATATAGAGTTCATATGTGCGTTAAAGTGAAGCCTAAACTACACTGAATGTATTGGAATCAACATGATATGACATCGTTTAATATCATGACAATATGTGATCTAAATATTTTGTTTGTAATTGAGCACCCGGATCATGTCACGATACATTAGTTCTCATGATGGCACAAGACAAAGATTTTGAATTTCTTTTACCTCTGACGGATAAGTATTATGTATTTGATTATGGGTATCCAAATAAGCGATGTTTTTAACTCCCTATAGATCTTCTTGGAATGAGGTTATTAGGTATCATATGTTTCATTTAACAATGTTCATCCTCCTAAGAATAAACAAGAACTGCTTAATCAATGTTATGTAATTAAAATGATATTTGGAGTTTGGAAGAAGAAATAGAGGATTATGTGTGATGTTTGGAAATATGATATTCATATTCAAAAAAGAGTGGTAACTGCTACAATAGGACTACATATATTTATTAGAATTTCAGATTGATGAAAATTTTGTTGAGGTAATGGGACACCCAAAATCAACAACGAAGATTCTAAAAATGATCTAAGTTACATGCGTAAAACAAATATGGCCGATGGAGATCATATGACCAACATTAGATATTATCTTTCAGATATGTTATGGGTAAATTGAAATCATTTTCATTAAAATTATTTTATCTTTGTTTCTGTATTGTATTTATATTATGTGTTTTAGGTTTTTGGTTATAATTTTTACTATTTAAATATATGATATATAATTTTGAACTGTTTTTATTGTTCACAACTAATAAAGTATTTGATTTGCCTGATATGTATCTCTCCCACATGAACTGCATGTATTTCACTTGCTCTTTGAATGGAAATAGCAGTTAAAGCGGTGTAAATCAAGCAGATCACGTAGAATCAAGTGCAGATAAAGCAAATCATGTGGGAGAGATGCAGATCAAAAAAAATTCTTATAGTTGTGAATGGTAAAACTAGTTCAAAAATAAAGATCATATATTTAAATAATAAAAATTACAACCAAAAAATCAATACACATAATATATAAACTGTACATAAGCAAAGGTAAATAATTTAATGAAAAGTACTATTTGATTTGCCTATAATAAATCTGCAATATTATCTTTAGTGTTCGTCATATAATCTCCATCTTATTGTCTCAGTGTCCCTTAGATCACTTTTAGAATCTTCATTGTTGATATTTGTGTATCCTATTACTTCAACAAAATATTCATCAAAATAATTTGAAATTCTGGTAAAATTATTTAGTCTAATTGTACCAGTTACCACTCTTTTTGAACATTAATATCATATCTCAGAAAATCACACAAAATTCTTCTTTTTTTCTTCCAAATCTAAATGTCCTTTCAATAATAGAACGTAAATATGTATGACATCAATTAATCAAGTCTTGTTTATTCCTAGGGGGAGGACCATTGTTGAAATGAGACACGTAATACCTAATAACCCCATTCCGAGAAGATCTATAGGGAGCCAAAAACCTTGCTTATTTGGATATTCAAAATCAATTACATATAACTTTTCTACCAAAGGTAAACAAAATTTAGAATCATTGTCTTGTGTCATCGTGAAAACTATTGTATCGTAACATGATATGTGTGCTACATTCCAAGCATATGTAAACAACATATTTAGATCACATATTTCCATGATATAAACGGTGTTATATCATGTCAATTCCAATATATTCCTTGTACTTCAGGCTTTAATTAACACATATATGAACTTCATCCATAAATCCTATAAAACCACTAAGATATGGCCTATTTTCTAACCATTTTTAGTCTTTCAAGAATTCAAAGTAGTTCTTGTCTTGTTGGAGTCTTAAAATAATCACAAGCAAGTAACTCCGACCTCCTAAGAAATTCAAAAAAAAAATTCTATTCATTGTCTCTTGTGTCTGTCCAAACCAAACCAATCCAACATATTTTTGAACTTCATTAAGCCTACAAATTCACAAAACCATTGCCACACTCTCTTCAATGAGAACATTCAGAGTATGATGTAAACTATAATTTGATTACAATATGTCACATAAATAACTAAAATCATCTATAGACATTCGTAGTACTTGAAGATACACATCATCATATTCTCGTAGTCGATGCAAATATTTCTCCATCTTATACTGCCATCTATTTGAACTAGTCCTCTTTCAAAATATTTCTCATCTTTCTAAAGTTGGTGTCATTTGGAGGCTCCATTGATTCAAATATCTTCATAACAATATCAAGTTAATTGTAACCATCTTTGTCAAAAAAATTTGGACATAGTTGTTGTTAACTTTGGCGATGAAACTCTCTAAAGCCAGTCATTGCATCTGTTAAGGTTGTCTCAAATGATTTTTTTCTACGAATTCTTTGTGATCCACTCATGACAAAGACCCGTGATTTTCTTGCACCTCTTTGTGAACTACTTTCACGCCTTAGTCCACCTTGTTATTGAACTCATGAAGTAGGTATCTGAAAAGGATTAGCAACAAGTCAAAAAAATTCTTACGTAAATTCTCACGGGTGAAATCATTTGAAGGACGCATCTGATCATTAATATTTACGCAATAGATTTCTTCATTTTTTGTGTGTCAGGAACCTAAGTGTGTTGCATACTACTACCATATGTTTCAGAGTACAAATGACATTAATCATTGTTTTTGACCATCATTCATCAATTTTTATCTTCTTTGTTGCAAAGAGTATTGAGGCTGTGATTGGACGTCATATAATATGAAACATTGTTGCATCATATTCTAAAGCTTCCTACATACATGTTAATAAGATTATATAGTTTTAGACTACTTATATTATAGATATGTTATTTATTAAACATATTTTGGTTGTAAAAGATATTGTATGTACTTACTTCACGATATTTCCACCACAAATCAGACACATATATCACATATGTAGTACGAACCAAAATGCTTGTAGAATTTTTCATAAGATGCTTGTATTTTCTTTGAAGAACCGGTAGTTTACGCTAATGTTAAACTCTTGGTTGAACTTATCAGCGAGAAACTCTCTACCAGCGGGTGTAGGATCATTGAAGCGGTAATTTCTCATAAAAAATTGCTCGATCGTAGAACTCAATGAATACTCCTTCTCGGTTAGGATTTCATTTAAAATTGTTTTCCCATTAAAAATGAACTATTCTAAAAAGATAAAAAAAATTATTAACTACTTACCTGTGCCCACTTTTTTGTAGCTAGTCTTAAATTTTATTCATTGAAAAATATTGTATTTATCGATGATTTGACGTTATATCCATAATTTTAAAATGATATAGATAATATTAGTTTGATCTAACCAGTAAAAAAATTAAGCAATTATATTATTAAGTATGCTTTTATCATATTATATGTGCTTACATTTTTTTGTTAAAAACTTTAACTATATTTTTATGCATCACATGAAAAAATAATTTATATACGTGTAATCATAAATATATTTACAAGAATAATTATAATAGGATAAAAATAATTCTATAAGAAATAGTTTCATTGTTTTATTTCAGTAATACATAATCTATTAATTTATAAATGATAATTTCAGAAATAATATCTTAAAAATATTTGTAATACCCTTTTCTTAAATAAATATACTCTTATATATTTATTCTGCTTTACATATTTATTTTAATTAAAATATAATGTTTCTTCTTTTAGTCGGTACATTATAAACTATTATACTAATAACTTACATCTATATATTGTACATTATATAATTTTTTTACATCAATTTTTCTAAAAGTATTTTATTTATATTCTTTTTTAATATGTTGAATTAAATATGGCACATTTTCAATTTTCAATTACTATATATATATATATGTATTTATTGTTTATTTACATGCATATGTTACATGTAAAAACTATGAAATATAAATTTTTAATAAACTCTAAAATAGAGTTTTCTAATTAAATATACTAATTAATGTTATATATTATATAAATATAATATAATTAAAATAAAAGGCAATCTTATCTTTACACTGGAGATAATGAATGAGGCACAACACAACACCACACCACAACATCATAGCACAACTCACCACATTACATCACCAAAGTTTTTTTTTTGTATTGTCAAAGTATAAAACTATAACTGATTTTATAGATGATGAAACAATATTTTGAAAACTAATTTATTTTAGAAAATTGCCTATTGGCTAAAAACGGTGGAACTTTCGAACAACTTCAAAAGCTATAGGGTAAATACGCATGTCGATGATATATTTTCGTGCATAAAAAGACAAAAAAAGTTTGCACTTGTGCAGATCTCATTCTTTTATTTTCTTATAACATAAAAAAACGTGAATAGTTTGTACAATACATAATTTACATGTAATTTGCATGATATGCTTATTCTGCACTACTTGAACTGCATTTACAATGCAAAGTCATAGTGTTTGAATGGTGTAATAGGATAATGACAAGCCTTCTTCATTTTTTTAAGGTTATGAATGGTTAAGCAGGATAAACACAAATCATCTGCATCTGCCTTTTTTATATAATTTATTATCAATCACGTTTTTATAAACTGTAAAACTAAAAGACAAGATAACTAAAATATTAGTTTTTTTTTGTCTTTTTCTACCTAAAAGTAGTTCCACTGCATGTTCTGCAGTTCACTTTGCTTTTGTAGCTTTCGTAGATTAATTTTTTTAACCCAATACATGATTTACTAATTTGAATTAACTAAATTCTTTATTTAGCATTCATAAATAACAACTATTTTCACATTTCATTACTAGTCCACAGAAAGTGATTCCATTGTACTCTTCTCCACAATATTTTTTGGGTATGGCGTCTAATCGATGTCAAAACACAACATTTTTTTATGAAGAAGATATAAATCTTCCTACATAAACGTTGGCACATGTAAGCATTTAATAGTTTTTACGTTTTAGAATAGTTGGTATATCAATAAATGACTGAACATTTTGTAACTTTACAAAGAGAAGACAATTTTAAATGAATCCCTAGACGAGAACGAGTATTTATTGAGTTATACAATCAAGCAATTGCCTTGAGCAATTACCGTTTTAAAGATCCTACACCCGCTTGTTGAAAATTTGAACCAAAAAATTAATATTAGCGTAAAATACCGGTTCGTCAAAGAAAAACTTGATCAACTAAAAAGAAAATATAAGAAGTACAAGCATCTTATGAAAAATTCTACGGGTGTTTTGGTCGATCCTACTGCATTTGTGATATCTACGTCTGATTTATGGTGGAAAGATCGTGAATTAAATGCATACAATATCTCTCTTTAATAATATCTACAATATTTATATTCTGAAACATATGTGGTGATATGTAACACAATCTGGTTCTTGAGACACAATAAAATGAAGAAACCTATTGCATAATATTGTTGATGAAATGTGTCCTTCAAATGATTTTACCCGTGAGAATTTGCCTCAGAATTCTTCACCTATTGTTGATCGTTTTCAGATTCCTACTTCAAGAGTTCAATAACGAAAGGAAAATGCGTGAAAGTAGTTCACAAAAAAGTGCAGGAAACTCACGGCTCTCTAAAGTGGATCCCAGGGAAGTCGTAGGAAACAATTATTCGAGACAACCTTGGCATATACAATGATCAGCTTTAGAGAGTTCCAGTGCCAAAGTTTACAACAACTACTTCCCAATTCTTTTGACGAAGATGATTACAATGAATACGATACTATTGTGAAGATATTCAAATCAATGGAACTTCTAAATGAAATTTCTATTGGGCGTGCATTCATGCATTCAAAGAAGAAATATTTTGGCGCAAGTACTTCATTGGTAGAGCTGAAAGAACCATAGAAAATAAGTTGAAGTTTGTACAAGCTTTTACTAGGTATATATGAGACAATAAATACATGGGAAAGATGTCATAATATGGACAAATTTTGGTAGTCCAAGCGAGTTCTGGTTTTCAAAAATGGGGAACACCTCCAAATGCACCACAATGGGGGTACACCTACAAATTTCTCACAATGGGAAAAATCACCAAATGCTCTGCAATGGAGTTCACCTCCAAATGCTCTGCAATAGGTACACCGTCAAATCCCCCGCAGTGGAGTTCATCTCCAAATGCTCTAAATTCTCAACAATGAGGTTCATCACCAAGTACTCAACAATGAGGTTCTACACTGTTTTTCCACAATGGGGTTCATTACCGACCACTCATCAATGGGGTTCATCACAAAATGCTCAATAATATATCCCTACAACAAACGTTTTAACGTGGATTCTCACTATAAACATAAGTACAAACTACAACAAATGCTCATCAGGGAGTTGCACATGAAAAGAAAATTCTTATTTCCAAAAATGCTATCAAAGGAGTAAAACAATAATTTGGTTTCACGAACTACACTTCTACAAGTAAAACATCATGTCCACGAATATGAAGAGGATTATTCAACATCTGGAGATCTGAACGAGGACTAACGGACTCTCTTATCTCATCCTTAGCAAATTGGGGAACCCATTTGCCTCAATACATCTCTTAATATTTTTTTTTAAAATTCATTCCACCAAAACAGGACATTACCGGACATTTTGATTTTAAAACCGAACCAAAAAATGATTCTTTCATAACCACCACCCATTTCTTATCTTTTATCTTCTGATAATGTGTTATTCAAAAAAAATAAAATCTTATGATAATGTTTTCATCCCTGAGAATTTTATACCTCTTTCTTACAATCATACAATGCCCATGTTGAGTGAGGGATTCGTTATGAAGGTACATAATAAAGAAGTGATGGGCGAGAAGGACATGATCCCTACTTGCGTAGTGGTTCGTGTAACTAGCACCAACAAGGGAAATGGTACCGTTGTAATGACTTTATCCGACGGGATATGTAGAATACGTGCAGCTCTCAATTTTAAATCTAAATGAAACACATGAAAGTGATTCCGCATTGGATAACTAGTTTAATAAAATTCGTGCTTTGTTAGTAGTCGCTATGTTTTGTTTCAAATTATATTTTACACTGTCTATTATGTATTATATGTTTGATTAATGATATTTCTCATTGATTTAGTTTTTTTTTGTGTTTAAAGCTTTCAGGCATATGTCAGTTGCGATCACAAAATCCACACAGTCTAAATCTTGATGAGAGAAATGAGTTATTGAATTTGGAAAATGAGTATTTTAAAAATTTAATAATTCAACCATCATTAAGTTATTACGGTCATTATTTTTCAAGAGGACTAGTTCAAACACATAGCAGTTTAGGATAAATAAATATTTGGCGTCGACTACAAAAAGATGATGATACGTGTCTTCAGTTACTACGAATGAATCTTGATGCTTTTAGATAATTATGTGATATATTACAATCAAAATATGATTTACATCATACTCTGAATGTTATGATTGAAAAGAGTATGTCAATGTTTTTTCAAATTCGTGGACGAAATGAAGTTCAAAAAGACGTTGGATTATTGTTTGGACGGAAACAAGAAACAATAAATAGATTTTCTTTGAAGTTCCTAGGGCGACAGAGTGACTTGATTGTGATTATGTTAAGATTCCAAAAAGCCAAGAACTATTTTAAATTCCTGAAAGATTGCAAGTGAAAAAGATATATGCCATTATTTAGTGAATTTTTAGGAGCTATGGTTGAGTTCATGTATGTGTTAAATGGAAGCATGAACTACAAGGAATGTACTGAAATCGACACGATAAGACATTGTTTAATATTATTGCAACATGTGATAAAAATATGTTGTTTACATGTGTTTGAAATGAAACACCTAGATCATGTTACGATAAAGCAGTTCTCGAGATGGCACAAGATAATGATTTTGAATTTTCTTTGCCTCCAGCACACAAGTATTATGTAGTTAATTCTAGGTATTCAAATAAGCGAGGTTTTTTGGCTACCTATAGTTCTTCTTGGGATAGGGTTATTAGGTATCACATGTCTCTTTTCTACAATGATCATCCTCCTAGGAAACAATAATTGTTTAATCGGTGTCATGCATCTATATGTTATGTTATTGAAAGGACATTTGGAGTTTGGAAGAAGAAATAAGATATTTTGTGTGATTTTCCAAAATATGATATTCATGTTCAAAAAGAGTGGTAATTGCTACAACATGACTACATAATTTTATTAGAATTTCGAATTATTTGATAAAAATTTTGTTGAAATAATGAGACACACAAATATCAGCAACAAAAACTCTGAAAATGATCTAAATAACAAGGGGACAACAAAATATGGCTGATGGAGATCATATGACAAACATTAGAGATAATATTGCAAATATGTTAAGGTCAAATCAAAATATTGTTCATTAAATTATTTTACCTTATTTATGTATTGCGTTTATATATTCTTTGCTTTGATTTTTTTGTTGTAACTTTTATTATTTAAATATATTATCTGCATTTTTAAACTTTTTTATCCATTCACAACTAATAAAATATTTGATTTTTTGATATGCATCTCCCTCACTGATTGATCTACACTTATTCCACTTGCTCTCCATGATCTGCTTGTTTTGCACCTCGTGAACTACTTTTATCATTCAAAGCCATAGTGCTTGAATGGTGTAGCAGGATAATGACATGTCTTCTGCATCTACTTTTTGTGTAGTTTATAGTCATCCATGTTTTTTAAACTTTAAAAGTTATAGACAAAAGAACTCAACAAAATAGCATTTTTCTATTTTTTGTATAAAAACAATTTTCTTGCATGTCGTGCCGTTCATAAAATTGTTCAACCATTGATTCTTTCTTCAACCCAATAGCTAATTTTTCTAAATTAAATTAATTTTAAAATTATTTATTTATCTTTTATAAATAACAATACCTATTTTCTTTACTCATTCACTATTCCATGGCAATTGAAAATTCCACCGTATTATTTTCCTTCACTCACTTACTATATAGTTTGACAACAAAAGGTGTATCATAATTTTTTCCTTCTTTCTCTATTCCATTGTAAGTTTACCTTCTTTTTATTTTATTTATATAATATATATTAGTGTAAAATATAATTTATTAAATTAAAATTTTATCTATGATATATGTATGTATTAGCTGAAAGTGGAAATATGAAACATTTTAGTCATACATATTAAAAACAAAGAGTTTATATATATAAATATTTTCAAAAATTCTGATCTTGGTGTAAAAAAACTATTTAATGTAAATAGTATACATAGAGTTCATGTTTGTGTTAAAGTTAAGCATAAACTACAAGGAATCTATTGGAATTGACATGGTAGGAAATCATTTAATATCATGACAATATGCGATATAAATTATTTACATATTTTTGGAATGGAACGCTCATATCATGTCATGATACAACTTTTCTCACGATTGCGCAAGACATGGATCATGAATTTCTTTTGCCTCTGACAAACAAGTATTACGTAGTTGATTATGGGCATCCACATAAACGAGGCTTTTTAGCTCCTTATCAATCTTCTTAAAAAGGGTTATAGGTATCACATGTCTCATTTCAACAAGGGTTCTCCTCTTAGAAATAAACAAAAACTACTTAATCGATGTCATGCATCTCTATGTTTTGTTATTCAAAAGACTTTTGGAGTTTGGAAAAAGAAATGGAGGATTTTGTTTGATTTTTCGAGATATGACATTTTTACTGCTACAATGGGACTACATAATTTTATTAAATTTTCAAATTATTTTGATAAATATTTTAATGAAATAATGGGACACAAATATATTAAAAATAAAAATTCTGAAAGTGATATAAGTAACATGGGACAAAAAATATGGTTGATAGAGATCATATGACATCAATTAAGTATAAAATGTCAAATATATTATGGATAAATCAAAATATTTTTCATTTATTGTTTTACCTATGTGTATTTATTGTAAATATTTATTATGTGTTTTGATTTTTTGTATGTAATTTTTATAACTTCAATTTATTATCTATATTTTTGAACTACTTTCACTATTCACAACAAATATATTATTTGATCTGCTTGATCTGCATCTCTTCCACATGAACTGCTTGATCTACACTTAATCTACTTGATATGCATGATCTACTTCTTCTGCACTGCTTGAACTACTTTTACCTCTCAAAGCCATAGTGTTTGAATAGTGTAGTAGGATAATGACATGTCTTCTGCATCTAGTTTTTGTATAATTGATTTATATCCATTTACATTTTCTAAACATTAAAAGTAAGAGACAAAACAACTACACAAAATACTAGTTTTGTGTTTTTCTTCCTAAAAGCAGTTTACTTGCTTGTTGTGTCGTCCATACAACTTTTAAAACTATTTAGCAGTTGCTTCTTTGTTCTAGCCAATAGATTATTTTTCTAAAATAAATAAATTAAAATAAATTTATATATCTTCTATATATAACACTACTTATTTTTCCTATACTCACTTACTATTCCATGGCAAGTGAAAATTTCATCTTGCTATTCTCCTTCACACATTCATAATTTCACTATACTTTATTTTTTATATTTTGACAACAAAAAAAACCTCATCAAACACTTCCCTTTTCTTCTCTATTCCACGGCAAGTTTACCTTTTTTTATTATATTTATATAATATATACTAGTAATTATAAAATACATTATATTCAATTAAAGACCTATTTATGATATATTTTTATAGTTTTTATCTATAATATATGTATGTATTAACTGAAAATAGAAATATGTAACATTTTAGTTCATACATATTAAATACAAAGTGTGTATAGTTCAAAATATTTTTGAAAAAATTAATTTTAGTGTAAAAAGATTTATCAAAAGTGAATAGTATACTTACAAATAGTATACATGAAGTTCATGTATGTGATAAAGGGAAGTCTAAACTACAAGGAACATACTGGAATCGACATGACATGAAATCTTTTATTATCATGGCAATCTGTGATATAAATATGTTGTTTACATATGTTTTGAATGGAGTAGCCGGATCATGTCACGATGCAGCAGTTCTCACGATTGCACAAGATAGTGTTTCTGGATTTCTTTTGCCTCTGACAGACAATTATTATGTGATTGATTTTGGGTAGCCAAATAAACAAGGTTTTTGGGCCCCCTGTAGATCTTCTTAAAAATGAGTTATTAAGTATCACATGTCTCATTTCAACAATGGGCCTCCTCCTAGAAATAAAAAAAATATTGACTAATCAATTTCATGCATCTCTACGTTATGTTATTAAAAGGACATTTGGAGTTTGAAAGAAGAAATGAAAGATTATGTGTGATTTTCTGAGATATGATATTCATGTAAAGAAAAGAATGGTAACTGCTACAATGAAACTAAAAAAATTCCTAAAATTTCATATTATTTGGTGAATATTTTGCTTATGTAGTGGAACACACAAATATCAGTAACGAAGATTCTGAAAGTGATCTAAGTGACATGGAGACATCAAATATGGCTAATGTATATCATATGAAAAACATTATAGATTATATGCAAATATGTTATGAAAATCAAAATAATTTTCATTAAATTATTTTACCTTCGTTTATGTATTGTATTTATATATTTTATGTTTTGATTTTTCCATTGTAAATTTTATTGTGTAATTATATTATCTGCAATTTGAATTTTTTTTAGCATTCACAACTAATAAAGTATTTGGTCTGCTAATTTGCATCTCTCCCACATGATCTAATTGATATGCACTTATTTCACTTGATCTACATGATCTGCTTGTTTTACACCGCTTGAATTGATTTACCATTCAAAGTCATAGTATTTGAATGGTGTAGTAGGATAATGACAGGTCTGTTGTACATGCTTTTTTGTATAATTTATAGTTATTCACGTTTTTCTAAATTTTAAAAGTAAGAGATAAAAAAATTGCACAAACTACTAGTTTTTGTTTTTTTCTGCATAAAAGCAGTTCTCCTGCATATCTTGCAATCCATACAACTTTTAAAACTGTTCAACAATTGCTTCTTTCTTCTACCCAATAGGTTAATTCAAAAATTATTTATTTATCTTCTATAAATAAAACTACTTATTTTTTATACTCACTCATTATTCTACAACAAGTGAAAATTTCATCGTACTCTTTCCCTGCAGTCACTCATTATTTCACTATACTTTATCTTCTATATTTTGACAACAAAAACCCCAACCATACACTTCTTCTTTTTTTTCTCTATCCCACGGTAAGCTTAACTTAGTTTTATTATATTTATATAATATATATTAGTAATTATAAAATATAGTATATTTAATTATAAAATATAGTATATTTAATTAAAAATCTTTATGATATACTTTATAGTTTTTACCTAAAATATATGCAGATATATATATATATATATATATATATATATATATGAATTACCTTAAATAGAAAATATGTAACATTCATTTATACATATTAAAAACAAAGAGTGACTATATAGGAAAATTTTCAAAAATTTTAGTTTTAGTGTAAATTTTTTTATATAATGTAATTAGTGTACTTATAAATAGTATACATGGAGTTCATGTATGTGGTAAAATGAAGTCTGAATTACAATAAATGTATTGGAATCGATATGATAGGAAATAATTTAATATCATGGCAATATGTGATCTAAATATGTTATTTACATATGTTTGGAAAAAAGGACTCATGTCATGTCAAGATACAACAGTTCGCACTTGTTAGTAAATGATTCTGAATTTCCTTTGCCTCTGGGCGACAAGTATTATGTCACTGATTTTGGGTATCCAAATAAACAAGGACTTTATGCTCCCTATAGATCTCCTTAAAAATGAGTTATTAGCTATCAATGGCCTCATTTTAAAAGTGGGCCTCATACTAGGAATAAACATTAATTGTTTAATCGATGTCATACATCTCTAAATTATGTTATTGAAAAGACTTTTGGAGTTTGGAGTAGAAATTTAGGATTTAGTGTGATTTTCCAAAATATGATATTCATGTTCAAAAATGTGGTAACTGCTACCGTGCACTACCTAATTTTATCATAATTCAAATTATTTGATGAAGATTTTGTTGAAGTAATGAAACACAAAAATATCAGCAATGAAGATTTTGGAAGTTATCTAAGTGACATAGAGATAACAAATATGGTGATGGAGATCATATGACAAACATTAGAAATAATATTGGAGATTTCTTAACACTGGGTAACAATTACATCATCAGAAAATCTTTAATTATATTACATATGATGATCAACTACCTGCAACAAATGAGATTTTGATGAACAACTCTACGGAGAATGATTCCACAATGAAGCTCTCCCCAAAACATTTGGATCAACCAAATAGCAGGTGACCAACCTTCTTCCTTTCAAGAGACATGTCAGATCGAGGGCATCCCAACACGGTTTCTACATGTACGACACCCTTGATAGACATGTCCACCCTACATCAGACGACCACAACGAACAAATCTATCTGCAGTACTCTAGAACCTCCGATAAGTTTTACATCCTATAATCTGTAACAAATTGCGTTGTCTGCTCATTGAATCCCAGATTTGGGTGTAGAATCTTTTAAACCTTAACTATTAAGTTACAATGCTTCCACATAATATTAAAGATTATGAGCAAACAAAATTATTTTCATTCATTATTTTACCTTTGTTTTTGTATTGTATTTATATATTTTGTGTTTAATTTTTTTTGCTGTAAATTTTATTATTTAAATATATTATCTGCATTTTGAGTTGTTTTACCATTTACAAACATAATAAAATACTTAATTTGTTTGGACTCCTACATGATTTGTTTAATCTACATTTATTTCACTTGATTTGTATGATCTACTTATTCTGCATCACTTGAACTTTTTTAAACATTCGAAATCTTCATAAAAAAACATATAAAGATAATGTTATTGGTAGTATTCAGAGATGGTATCTAGCAATTTTAAAATAAAATATATTAATAAAGGAAGATAGAAACAAGATTTGTGTGAGAGAAAGCTCTTTTTCGTATTTTCAAAAATATTTTTTAAAATCTCTTTAAAATTTGTCACATGATAATTGATAGCTCTTTTTTTATTTTTTCAAATTTAATTGAATAAGTAAATTATTATACATATAAGAGTCTTATATTTAGATACTACATAAAGTATGTAACTAATGAAAGTGTTCTAAGCATGAAAACAAACATTGCAGTAAGAGTTCCAAAAGAAAAAGAAACTCAATCTAAATTCTCTTAGTTTTCTTGCTTTCTTCGAGTTTAATTTGCCTTAATCCACTACATTCTTCTTTCCCTTTACCACTTATATCTCTTCCATTGTTAGTCTTTCCAAGAATCTGATCTAATGTCACTCTCCCCTTCTTCATCATCATCCCTGACTCCTCCACAAGAAGTATAGTTTCATGCCTGAGCATTTCCCCCCATTGACATCGCTGGTTTCAATACAGCAACTGAAGATGATGTCCCTTCATCAGAATCGTACCTTTTACATCCATCACAATCGTCTTTCTCATGTTCTTGTGCTTGGCAGTGTATGATGATGATCCCCTCCTATCTTCTGACCACTACCATTTCCCCTGCATTGTCTCTCCTCTGCTTCCATTTTCACTTTCTCCACCATATAACTCACTTTTTGGAATGTAAAGTTAAAAAGAAAAAAAATTCTACAATTCCATCTTAATACATTACAAATTTTGATATGGCAACCTATAAAAATGGTATCAAAGTCTGCATGTGCAACACAATCCTGACATCTATTCTGCATTAGGCTCTTGCTGCGGCTGTGGCTGCGGTTGTGACAAGCTCTTCCGTCTCTTCTGAATGTAATAAAAAGCAAACCCAGAGAGAAGCAACAAAATGACAAGAGCATCAATCCCTCCAACTAATCCCACAACCCATTTTCTCACATTAGACTTCTCATCACTCAACCTCACTCCTTTAGGTATCTTCACCATATAACTCAACCCACTCACTCTCTCAACCTCCTTAACACCCATCACAACCCCATACATCACACAATTCTCACCAGAAACAGAGTACCTCGCTGCTCTACACTCACAGTCTTTCTTACACAACTCCTCACATCTTTCTTTGCTTACGTTCCTCGCTTCTGTACCGTTTCTCAGCACTGTCGTGACTCCTTCTAGCTCAACCATCTCGTGGTCGCATAGCCTCTTCATCGAAGTCCATTCTTCGTCGTTGCTGTTGCAGTCTCCGTTGTTCATAACCTTAATGCAAGAACAAGACTGGGAAGATGTGCAGATTCCATATGGTTTACACGCTACAGGAAGATCACACGTGTTGCTCACAGCTTGAAACGTTGCCTCGAACTTTCCCTTTTCCGGTTTATACGAATAAAGTCCTAGATTACCGGTTATGTTCCCAATAGCCAAGAATCTGGTCAAGGGCTGCTCTATTCTCCCTATTATATGGCTGTTATCATCATATATGTCAAGACCCTTTGGCCCTAATCTCACGAAGTTGACTGTTCTGTTCTCTATAGGTTTGTACTCCCAGTAAGAGTACTTGAGCTTGTCCAAGTTGAGGAAGAGAGCAATCTTGTCACGTAAAACTTCAAAAGAGTAGAACATAGTCAAGTCTTTTGGGAATGAAGTTAGTTGTGTAGCCACGTCAAGTCTCTGACCACTCAACATCACATCTGTTGGGAAGTTGAAACTTTGCCATTTGATCATATTCACAGCATCAAGCAACACTAGATTCCCTGTGCTTTGTATCTCCAACCTCTGCAAAGTTTTGTTACCAAACACACAAGTTTACATATTCTGTCTTTTAAAAATGATTTAATTGTGTAATGTTTTGTATACCTCAACGCCTTGTCCTGAGGTTCCACTTCGCCATCCAACGTGCTTATTGTTACTCTTTAACCTCATGTCTCCATCTTTTGTGAGCTCGAAGATGCATTTGCTAGAGACATACATCTTTGAGTAATGCCCTGAACTCCAAACTCTTACATCTCCAAGGAAAACTTGGATAGAACACAAATATCTTCCCTGATAATCGCTTGATTCAATCGTTAATGCGGCTTTGAAACTTGGTTCTCTTCTTGATGATGTTTCTGTCTCCATTATATAAGCTTTTCCAATAAATCCGGGAGTGTATTCTATAGGTGAAGAGAGTGGCAGAGTAAAACCAAGGTTGATATCTGATTTGCAGTGAACTTGGAGTTTAGAGAACAAGCAGATTAAAAAACTTAATGCAATGATCTTCATCACCATGTCATGAGATGTTTCTGCTGTTGTTGATATTTGGAAATTTCCTGGAATAAAAAGGAAAGATGATAAGAAAATAAAAATGGGAAAGCTTGGTATGAGTATGTTTTTTTCCAACACTTTGCAGAGAAAGAGGCTTTTTGCTTTCATGTTGCCATGGTTTTGTTGTTTGTGGAGCCTTCTTGTTTTTTTTTTTTTTTGGGTCAAAGTGGAGCCTTCTTGTTATCCTTAACTCTTTCTCCTATATTTGGTATTAATTTTTTTGTACTTAAATATGTTTTCAGTTTAGTACTTCTCACTGTTTCCGTTACTTGTATCATAAAAGTTTATAATAGAGCATGCTTTGGTGTTCCACAGGCTGTCTTTGTCTATGTGGGGTTCTACTTCTGCACTCCAAAGTTTTATGTCACAAAAAATTAATAGTTTCTTTTTCTGACAGCTGACATAAAATTAATATTGGAGTCATTTAATCTTTATTTGTTAGAAAAAGAGTTATGTACGTTTATTGTTTGAAGGTGAAAATGTTTACGATCACTTTCTATTTCAATGCAAAGCTTAAAAAATATTTTTTAATTTGATCTTTAAGAGTAGAAACTTTTACTGGTAAAAAAGGAGAGTAAACTTAGAAACAGCACATCTTGAAAAAAATATATATAGAAAGTGAATACTACAAAGTATTGTTATTAGAATGAAAAAAAATTGAGATGTTTGAAATACTTTTCAAAAAAACATAAATACACCTATATTAAGATATTGTATCGCATAGAGGAAAATTTATCAGTTATATATAACCCTTGTATTTTTTGGCAAAGTATAAGTAAAATTTAAAACTCTAAACATGAGAAAAACATGAGTTATTGCCTACTGGTGTCGTGTTTTCTATAACGTTCCTAACGACAAGTAATAGATACCAATATGAGTTGTAAATACCAGTGATCTAGTGGCAGATGAATTTGGGATTATTAAGCAATTTAAATTTGAAAACACTTTATTATATTTCATCATGTGCTTATGCTGATATAAGTTTATTATTTACGGCTAATTTAAATATTTGGAGAGAAAATTTATCTAAGAGATGCACCTTCATCTGAAAATTAAATTCAGTATTTCCATAAGACTGGAATACCCCTACATTAATCAAAAATAATATAAGTTGTAACAAACAAAACAAAATGAGGTTTGTTTCTTTTTACGCTTTTACAACGAGTTTAGTCAGAAATGAAAGGTTGATCCTGATCCTTTGGTTGAATGTTTTGCTATAATGTCTCAGAAGGAAAGTACAATAACAACTGACATCTATATTATTAAAATTGTAGTAATTTTTAAAAATAACATTTTCACTCAAATAATTACAATTGATACCAATGTATTTAATAATTATTACTTGATTAATTATAAATTATTTATTTTGTTAAATTATTCTCTAATCAAACTTATCATTATTCTCTAACCATACTTACTACTATTATCTAACTAGAATATATTCTAATCAATTTTTACAATAAAATTAAACATATTACTTAAGATGTAACATCCTCATATATATTAATTGAGAAGTCACTTTATTGACTTTTGCTTACGTGTCAATCACTAGTGAAATCTTGAAAAAATTGTTATAATTTGATTGGTAAATGATTTTTAATTTTCAATTATTTTAATTAGATCAAAAATTATAAGGTAAGTTTATAACCCAATTAATATCACTTGCCAAATATTTTAAATGATAATACAAACAAGAGTTTTATGGTAAATAATTGTCAAAATTATAGAAAGATTAATAATATTTACTTAATTCTTTCTTATATTTTTAAACTATATAATAATGAATTTTTTTAATAGATATCAATATAAATAATTTCATACTATGTTCAATTTTTTTTTCATATACATAATATTACAATAATTTTTAATTTCTTATAATGTCCATATATGATTTAGAAATCATTTATAAAGTTTTTTAAAAAAATTCAAAAATTTATTTATAATGGCTTCCAAAATCATTTTATAAAAAATTTAAAATTGTTTATAAGAGCAAATAAAATAAAAAATATAAATTATATATTAAACGAAAGTTACTTAAGTGACTTTTGCTTAAGTACCGATTATTGGTGAAGTCTTTAGAAAATTATTATAATTTTTTCGTTGATGATTTTTAATTTTTTATTTAAACTAAATCTAAAATTTTAAATTAAAATTAGAAATAATGCTCAAGAAAAAAGAGTAATAATTTTTAAATATTTTATAGTTATAAAATAAAATAATATAATATAATAAAAAAATATCTATATATAAATCACTGTAATAATATTATATTTTAAATAAAGAATTATATTCGTATATAAGTATATACTTTCATATATTTTGTATAAATCATCTATAGATTTTTTTTTTAAATTTAAAAATTATTTAGTATAGCTTCTAAAATCATTTTATCAGAATTTTAAAATTATTTATAAGAGCATATAAATCAATTCTAGGAGAAAATTTCGAGAAAATTAGAAATTTTCAATATAAACTTTTTTGTTTTAAATTCAAAAAGAATTAAAAGTAATGTGATAATCAAATATTTATATAAATGTATGGTAATTGCAATGTGTATTGAAAAATATATACGTTAGTCATTTAGTATATAAGCCTTTAAAATT
The DNA here is from genome assembly GCA_905132885.1 of Moricandia moricandioides. Lineage (NCBI taxonomy): Eukaryota > Viridiplantae > Streptophyta > Magnoliopsida > Brassicales > Brassicaceae > Moricandia > Moricandia moricandioides. The sequence continues at coordinate 70,884 of CAJHQQ010001240.1, forward strand.
GAATGAATTATATTCAACAGAACATGTGAAAACTTTGCAATTATAATTTTTTTTTAAAGTCAAATACACCATATCATCGTAAATAAGTTAATGTGGTGATTGAAAAGAAATTCTAAGATGAGTATTTGATTGATTAATTATATGATTTATGTAAATATTTTGAGAGAGATAAACATATTTGGCAAAAAAAATATGTAATAAATTTAAGAAAACATTAGCAATGCGTGTTAAAATATGATGAAAAAAAATGATAAAGTGAGAAATAAAAAGAAGTTCAATATGATACATAATATGTATTGGAAAATTTAATGTGATGATTGCATATATAAATATTTATCAGTTATTTACATTAAAATTAAATAAGGTGATAGATAAGATAATGTGATGATTATAAAGTGTTTTAGAATAGTTTTTGAGGTTTAGTAATAATGAGTTTGTTAACTATATGATCAAAATCAAATAATATAAACATTTTAGCAATTTATATTAATATTATTAAATATCACTAAATCACATGCTTATAAAAACAACATTGAGATTTTAGATTTTCATTTTATTTGGAATTAAAAGATTAATATTTTTAATTAGTGTTCAAAATTTATATTATTATATATAATATATATTTTTAAAATATTTATACCAGCAAATTTGCGGGCAACCAACTAGTACAAACTTTAAATCTTATATATTCTTGTATATTATTATTCATTTCATATAAAAAATATAAACTATAAATGTTTTAGTAAAACATATAAAATTATTTCAAATATATGTTAAATAATTTACTGATTAATATTATTTACACATATATTTGAATTATAAGAATAAAATAGTTCAATTTTAATTTAAAGTTTTCTTCAAAAATAAACATAGAATGGAATTTCTTTGGCTTAAAAGAACTTCACAGACATCTCTATCTATTTTCTTATAACCTAAATGAATTTTGTTTGACATAAAATATTTTATTTTTGGAAGATAAATTTATTAATATACATAAATCTACTAATTGATGTTTTAGTTTATAAATAAATACATCAAAATGGTTAATGTAATTAAAGTTTACTAATTGCCGAATATGATATGTAACATATAATTTAAATTGGTTTAAAGTACAATCACAATATGGCAACTAAAAACTACAGAAAATTAAAAACTATTGATCTATTATAAATATTATATGCTACAAATCAAAAATAAACACTCATATAAATGCATGTTTGTACAATATTATATTTTTTGTTGAGAATTCAATATGTTTATTTTATTAAGATAAACATTTGTTCGGATGCGCGAGTCAAACTCTAATTACTTTTTAATGAATATAAAATTCTCTAATCATAGCCAACTAGATATTACTTTCTCTAATCATAATCAACTGGTTTTAAGTTAAATATTTGTGAAAACGGGTTGCTCAAAGTAATATTTTGACAAAGTTTATATATGTCATGTAAAGCAGGTATATGTTGGGAATTAGGTGAGACTTGTTTAGTGGTAATAATTTAGTCGGACTATTTAATGTTTATTTATTTGATATTGGCTTTAAGATGGACCACGAGAAGTGGCAATCCCTGTCTCTTTGTTGTTACGTGCAAAGTGATGATGTCAGCAATGCGTATAAACACCCTGGCCTCCAATATACTCAAAACTTATAGGCTTCTACAATTCAGCCCACGTTATTGTCCATTAACGCAATTTATGCGACCCAGTTTATTTTTCGTAACGAGGAGTGTGGTCGATGCCCCTCTTCGTAGAATGGTTCTTCCATCTTATCGACCAACCTCTCCAGACCCATCACCATAGATTCAATAACTTCTACTATCTCACTACAAATTGCCAATCTAAATAAAATGGTTTGAACTTATTATATAGTTTCATACATTTTTGGTTAACTACCGACGTGAGTTTAGTTATTATTCTCTAAAGTTTTTCCAGTGTTTTATATCATTAATAAAAACTAACAAAATATATCCAATGCATCCAGATACCAATGTCTTCGAATATTTCTAAAACGCAGCCGCGAAGAACGAGTTTTAACTTATGAGAAATCTAGGATGACTTATGTGCCATGTTCAATATATTTGAGACATGGCCCAAAGTTACTAATAACACAAAGCGTAAAGCATTAATTGAGCTCAACCGGGCTCCAGCACAGCTAACATGAAATAAACGGCCCGGACGGTTCTCAAATAAAGACTGTTTGTTTGATTCCATAATCAACTTTACATTTTGGAGGCCACTGTAAAAATTAAACAATAGCTCTAACTTTTTATAATGTAAGGTGCATTGAGTTGAGATGATATGAATCGCTATAGCCAGCAAGGAAAAAGATTTCGTTGAGCTGTTTTCACTTTTTTATACAACTAGTGGTTTGTCCGCGCTACGCGCGGGGTATTGTTTGTAATATGATTTGTAGCTTTTAGGTGTGTTTGTATCAGTGAAGGTAGAACAATTATTGTGTTTAGATCTTGATGGTTGGTTATTTATGTTAAACTTGTGTTTATAAATCTTCAGGGTTGGTTGTTTGGTATTAACATTTGTATTACTTGTGAACCGTGGATTTATTGGGTGTAACATATAAAGTGCTTCGTATACTGGTAAGTTTGAATATGTGAAGGAGTTGAGTCGAAGGAAAGGGGATTATTAATAAAAAAAATTAGACTATGCATATTAACTTGGCCGAGCAGTGGGGACTAACTGTGTTGGTGATGTAATTTTAATTTCTTAGCATTCGCTAAATTCATGTGGGCCCATTTGTTGTGTTATCAGTATGAGTTTCGTATGTGTTGGAGTTGTCCATTTGTGTTGCATTATTTGTATATAATCACTTTTAGCTTTTAAAAACATGCTTAGGTTTGAGTTATGTTTAGCTGTTTATTAGTCAATCCCGAGTAATTAAGTAAGAAAATAGAGTTATTACTCTAAACTCTATGTTACAGTAAGAAAATAGAGTGAAAAGCTTCTGATTTTCTTAAGTAGCTTGATATTGTGATAGGATACAATTTAATAATTAAGTAAACTACTTATCCAGGGGATCATACATTATTGTGGACATTGTACCTCTTTTTGACCAGCAGCAAGACTTATTTGAACTCACTACATATATCAAAAATAAAGAGTCTCAAAATAGGTATCAAACACAATATCTTCGAGTACTCAGTGTTGTGAAACATAAGCGGAAGCCAAAGCATTTGCAAAAGATCAACTTGCCGTTCAAGAACTCTACATCTGGTTTGTTTATCTGCTTCTCTGGTCGTTGGTCTGGTCACCGCGTGCAGCGCCATATCCTCTTCACCACCTCTAACAATCATAATCCTTGAAATCTCTTCTTTTTCTCTTCTTTCCGCTCCAGTGATTGTAAGAAGTTTGTTTAGTGAGGATCCTTGTATCTCCTAACATATTGGAGGTGCTTTTACTCCTACAAAACAACTAAAAGCAAGGGCCATATGGCCTTTATTTAAACATTTTTCCACGACAGCCTCGGTTTGAATCATGGCATACAATACCATGATCTGTCTCTTGGGAAAAAATGGAATCAAGATGAAGACGACTATGAGTGCTCTCATTTTTCTGGGGAAAATAGAATTAAGAACATACTTGATTTTTGGTCACGGTGTGAAATACTTATGAGTCGATAAGGCATGTTGATTTGATGAGAAACCCAATAATAGAGCTTAGCAACAAGCTGCACCCCAATGCATCAAGTAAGAAACAATTCCTGGCATATAAAAACACAGAACTTAACTATATTAATTGACCAATGCCCATCAAGGAGATACGTATATACGCTTAGACGTCTAAACAAACTAAATAACTTGGACTAACATCAAGGATATATTCATAATAAATACCCCATGTGTAGTATAGAGATGCCTATTGGTTAAAAAGTTGAAAATCACACAAAGAAGGAGCATATACATTTACAACGTGGTGGTGTAGCAAACTGTAGCCATTTATGAGCGTATAGAACTGAAATCAGGCACACAAAAAAAGATCTGTCGTTAGATATGATAGAGCCCAACCCCAAACAAATAACAAAACATCAAACTCTGATCATATGTTAATGTTTGTAACAAAAACGCTTTCGAGATTTCAAAGCAAGAGTAAGCATTAGAGTATAAAACAGAGAGCCTTTCTCTTCCGTAGCACAATAGAATTCACACATTGACTCAATGTCCTTGACAGTGCCAAACGATTAGTAGGATATATGTTTAGAGAGTAACCTAGTAGCAAAAATAAATTAAGACAGAGGAGACGGGATTCTCTACAACTACTTGAGAGCATACCAGTGAAGTACGGCTGAACTCAGGACTAAGGAACTCAAATATACGGGCGACACCTTAGATAAAGTTCAAATTTGCCACTAATAAATCTTCTATTCGAGGCTTCGAGACCCTAATCACGGCATCCTCTTGTGAGCCTCTAAGCCTTGCGACATGGACATGGTCATGATGATTCTTTTAAGTAGAAAAGAGTACATAAACAAAACAGATTCAGATAAACAACCAGACGCAGAAGAACATACTAACAAATTTGGTGCATATGCTATAAACTATGAACTCAAAACATGTCTGAAATATAACCTCCACCAACTTGGGTAAGTTTTGAATCCGGCCTGCTTCAAAAGCCATGTGAGCAAACACATGGATCAATAAACTGTATTCAAAAATGTTAATGCAAAAGCTTCACCTAAAATATTAAGATAAACCAAAACAGTATACAGTCAGATTGAGAGGTGAAAAGGTCCTCCGACTTTCTTCCTCCGATCATCTTCTTCGCAACTGGAAGCTGCAAAAGCAGAGAGCAATGGCCTTTGCCAAGTTTGGTATCTAAGCCGTAAAGAGAAGATAAAGGAGTCAGATTCACTTAGGAGAGAAAATAGACCTGAGATTGGTGAAGAAGTGGTAACCGCGCGCAACAGAAAGCTGAGACCGCGATCGCTAGTCCCACACTGAGGCAGAGAAGGCCAAAAACTCAAATCAAGCAATGGAAAAAGAGAAGCACCGCTTTGTAATTGAATAGTGAGTAAAATCCAGATGATTCGACACAAACGGAAACTTGCACCAGAAATTGACCTTGAATATTCGTCTCCCATAACCCTTCGGTTTAACAAATCAGAGGTTAAAGAGCATGAACCCTAGAAATGGATGGTCTTGAAGATGAGATTGTGACTCCTAACTGTGACTATTAGGCCTTTATCATGATGATTCACGTAATCCCACTTGAATAAATGGTGTAAGCCCAAAGAAATCTACAAGGGCCCAACGAAAAAGGAGAACGAAAATAGGTAGCCACGTGTGCAAAAACGCCCCACCCTCTTTGCTGATGTGAAGCATTGTGGAGAGACCAAAGCCTCCTTTATTTATATAGATATCAATACAATAAGTTATTAACACTATTTATTAACTCCCTCCGTTCCATTTTAGTTGTTGTTTTAAGTTTGTGTAAATAGATTAAAAATATAATTTTACATATTTTCCATATAAAAACATCATAACTTATAAGCCTAACTACATTTCAACCAATAAAAAAATAGAATATCATATAAAATTAATAATTTTTGCATAGAAATCATAAATTAACACTTATTTTGAAACAAAATTTTTATCTACAATGACATTTAAATTGAAAGGAAAAGAGTATAATAGATAATTATTGATAGGCTATTCATATGATTCGATCTTATAAGATTTGCCAGACTTATATTAATCCTAGTTTAAATTAAGATTAGATTTTCCTTATGATTGAAGTCATTCATTTAACAAATATATAGTGAAGTGGTCCAATGGTTCATATATTAATTGCATTAGCTGCAATGGTTCTGTGAAACTACACTTAACAAAATATACATACATTGACCAAACAACTAACCGCGCACGCAAAAAGAAAAATCCTATATATGATCAGTATACTCAAAATTCAAAAACTATGCAGTAAACTAGCACAAGTGGGAACTAATTAAGTAATAGAGATTGTACGGTCTAAGATTCAGAATCTATTTCTTACAAAGCACAGAAAATAAACAAGAATTTATTCAACTAGCTATAAAATTATCAGTTAATCGGATTCAGTGCTGTGCGAACGTTTCTAGGAGCCTGGTAATTTTTTTCTCAAAATAATCCCTTAAATGAGATTTTGGTATGCTCACAATGAATTAAAATGGTAGATATAATAACTATGTTCATTATTAAATTTTAAAATGAAGATCCAAACTAAAATCTAAAAACATAATATGATAATCAAACTCTTTATATACATATTCACACATATATAACATTAACTAATGCATTTTATACATAAATGAGGTCTTAAATATTAACTAAAATTTATGGGGCCTAAGGCTATTACCTTTTTCGACAGACGGTAAGCACGGCTCTGATCGGATTTACATCCTAGTAGCTTGTGCCCCATCGTGTCATCGCCCTGGACCATGTCCAAACTTTATACATAGTTTATGCAAATTGATTAAATTTTTATATTCATAAGAAACTATGGCTCTTTTATGATGAAGATGTAAGCAATATTGTAGTTGAACTTATATATTTTATTAAATATATATATTTAGTTACATGATGAGAATCTCTTTTAGTTTGCATGATAAGTAAATCTGTTCCCAATCAATAATGTTGATTTGGATAGAATCGGTGAACTCTCATATTAGTAATTCTTTTCTGAATCAGAATTTTATTTTTGGAGTGTTTAGTCCAACATAATACCAAAAAATTAAACCACATTGTTTACATATTAAATCTTACCCTTAGTGAAATGTTTATTCACTATTTTAATTTAGTAGTATTTTTCTAAATGATACAAGAAATAAATGATATTTCTATAATATAACTCTAATAATATAAAATATAATTAAAATGATTTTATTATAATATTCTGGTTCAGAACCATGTATTATATAATATACTATATAATATATCATATACATGATTTATTATTTTTGTAAGATCTTTACTTTTTTTTTAACATCCGAACTTTACTTTATCACTTATGAAATCATGATAAATATAAATGCAATATAACATGGTATATAAATACTTGAATGACTTAAGGTTGTTATTTAATTGGAATCTCTAAATATAAACAAATGTCATACATAACAGGGAACAATTTTAGTAACCGAACTATAATAAATTTATTTATAATACTCCAAATACATGTCTTGTTGGATCATTTAAAACTTAATTAACAACTTTTGATCACTAGATAAAAATAGGTTTATATTAATAGAGTAGGAGGTTCATATTACAGGTTTGATACACATTACTTAATATATTAACAATCTAAAATGATTAAAAGGTTTCTGAAAATAAAACTAGTTTGTAAAATTAATCATGATATAACTAATTTAGTTGAAATAACAAACTAAACTTGGTATAAAATTTGTTGTTAGAGATGAAAACACACAAATAACACATGATGAAAAATTAATTAATAACAGTGCGTAAAATGAATTATGAACTAGTTTTTATATAAATAGTATACTAGCGTTGGTATAAATTTTACTGATAAAGATGGGAAACGCACATATAACATCAAATGAATAAGATGAGGATATATAGTAAGTATACTCACCTAGTTCGAATCAATCCACCGGACGATAACACCATTGCCCATTGATTTAAAAGCATCGAGAACACTAGTAGTCTAGTATTTAGGCTATTGTGGTCACGGACCTCAAGTTTGGTGAATATGTTTTCTTTTTCTTTTTCAGATATAGATTTTAGAGCTTATGTAACATTTGAATTTAATATTGAAAGCCCTATTGATATTCACTGTAAAGTATCTAACACCAGTATTCTAAATATCGTTTTAGGTGGTACCGATACACTAGTCCTTTTATAATCATGTCAATTATCTTATAAACTGAATAGATCATTATAATATGATAAAAATAAAGATAAATAATTATTATTTATAAACTATAATAATCAAAATATTTTATTATAAAAAATCATTAGAATAAAATAATATAAATATTGTCATTTGTAAATCATGATATCTAATCTATTATATTTTATATATAATTTATAGTTATAAAGGGTAAAAGCTTAAACTGACTAACTAATAATCTAAGCGTCTTATTCTTGAATTATGGTTTGTTTAACGCCTAATGCTTTCTTGAAGCCTGTCTACCACTACTCCCATCAAATACTAGAAACCAAAATGTTGCCACACCATCACTACCAGTCACTCGAATCTCACAAACAACCTTCATCTCTAGAGAACCAATAGAATTGTTAAAAAGTGATGCTTTTTTTAACACTCAAAACTTGTGTTGCATACAGTCTACCTAACTATTTAGTTGTTTTCTGACTATGGTCCGCCAAGAAAATGATGTCCATTTTCTAGAGTCACTTGCTCTATATATATCACTATATATCTCTCAACATACAACCACTAAAAGTTTTAAAACGTGTATATTTGAGGGGAAATTTCATTTGTACCTAAAATTTGATATCACTTTTCAAATTTACCATTGATAAATGATTATTTTCAAAAATAATTTAATTTATGATGAAAATAGACTAAACTAATTTTTCTAAATATTTAGAAATTCAACATCACTCCTTTAACACTAAACCCTAAACAATAATCACTAAAATGTAAATTCAAATATTAATATATTTTTAATTGAGAATATTTTTAAAAAGTGGTATTTAATTTGTGATATTTATAGCAATTTTTCTATATTTGATGAGTGGGTGTTTTGAAAATAGTAACTTTCGTGAAAGCACATAAAAAAATTTTATTGTGTATTTACGGTAACATTTATGTATCTATCTCGACCTTTCTATATGGTTGATGAGGGTTCAGGTAGGTAATACAAGATATATCTCGTATATAACTCTGTAGCTTCTGCATTGCCAGCATACGAAATATTGGCTAGATCCCAAATCTAATTACTACTGTATTTTTTATTGAATTTTCTGACATATCATCATTGATACACTCCAAAATTATTCTGCATTAGTTTCTAGATGGTTGCGATTAATTTTGTCTTATACAGAGATCACAAGTAGATCCAGTTGACCCAAATAAATTTATTAGCCTCTCTAAGTCTTCATCATTTTAGTTTCTATAATTTAGAAACAGCCATCCAATATATAAATATATATTTTGTTGTCTTTCCTATCTGTTAGCTTTTGAGCATACTAAATAATTATTTAGAATGATTCCAAACTTGAGCATGATTGGATGTTTCACACTGGTTGGGAACTTATCTTTCGTACACACACAGTTGTATAAATAGAGGTAAATGTATGTTTCTACCACCATTCATTTCAACGCTAACTACAAATTCCCCCTCTCTAAACTCTCTCACTAAAAATCTGCCATGCCAGCCCAAGTGATCCCTGAGCAGACTTTTCAATCCCTCCATGACACCAATATGGAGGAGATGAATTCAACTTTATTTCATAAAAGGTACAAATTTATATTTACATATAAATACATTATTTATCTGTCTGGAAAAAATCATAAGTTTTGAACACAAATATTGTTTCTTATTCATTATAAAAACATACCAATTTTCTATCTTTTTTTCTTTTGCTAAACTAAATTTGCTGATTAATGTATAATACTATATAGGTTGGAAGGAAAAGTAGCCATCATAACCGGAGGCGCACATGGGATCGGCAAAGCAACAGTCAAGCTTTTTGCGAGACATGGTGCCACGGTAGTGATCGCTGACGTGGATGCCATAGCCGGCTCTTCCCTAGCTAAATCACTCTCATCATCCCAAGTAGCCTTCGTAAGCTGCGATGTCTCGGTCGAAGCTGACGTGGAAAACCTAGTGAACGTGACCATTGCACGTTACGGTCGGCTTGATGTGCTATTCAACAACGCAGGAGTTCTCGGCGACCAGAAGAAACACAAAAGCATATTAGACTTCGACGCTGAAGAGTTCGACCAAGTGATGCGTGTGAACGTGCGAGGCGCAGGGCTCGGCATGAAACACGCGGCACGTGCCATGATCAAAAGAGGGTTTAGGGGTTGCATAATCTCTACGGCTAGTGTGGCTGGCGTGATGGGTGGAATGGGGCCACATGCTTACACGGCGTCGAAGCATGCGATCGTTGGACTGACCAAGAACGCAGCATGTGAGCTCGGCAAGTATGGGATTAGGGTTAACTGCATATCGCCGTTTGGAGTAGCCACGTCCATGCTGGTGAACGCGTGGAGGGAGACTAGTAGATGTGGTGACATGGAAGATGGTGATGATGTGGAGGAGATGGAGGAGTTCGTGAGGAGTTTGGCTAATTTGAAAGGAGAGACATTGAGAGCGACGGATATAGCTGAAGCGGCGTTGTATTTGGCGAGTGATGAGTCAAAGTATGTTAATGGACATAACCTTGTTGTTGACGGGGGTGTTACGACTGCGAGGAACTGTGTTGGTTTGTGATGATATGTCTTTTTTTTTCTAATTGATCTGATATTAACCGGAATTGGTAAATCTTTTTGTTATCTTTTGTTTCTTTGCCTCGTTGAAAAAATTCTGGTGAATCGGTAAAGCTTTTTGTTATCTTTAGTTTCATTCGATATGTCAACGGTACCTTTCGGATTTTGTCGGCAATCGATCAAATCACATGAGCTCTCAAAGAGTCTCTTACCATTAAAAACAAAGAAAATATTGAAGAAAAAAGAAAGAGAATAAAGAGTACCTTTAAAAATCTTTTTTAAAAATCTTGAAAAACCCATTCTATGTATGGCAATCAAATAATATGCCAATACTTATAAAAACTTAAGAAAAATGAATTAATATTATTTTGTATTTTTGAGAATTTGAGTGGATTTCTACCACTAAAATTGCTCTTAGTACCTAATAGAGAGTTCCTATATAGTACTGCTTTTCTAGAATAGAAGAATTTTATAATAAATCTGGAATTAATTCCATTGTACTTTAGAATATAAATTTAGAGTTAATGTAAAACAATGATATTTTTCACTTGAATATACATAAACAATACTCATTCTGTTTCATTATAATACATGTTTTAAAAAAAAATTGTTTGAAAAAGATGATTTTTTTTTGTGTTTTTTATAAAAAATATTGAAAATTTTAAGAAAATTAATTGAATTTATTGAATTACTATTGGTAAAATATTAGTGAAAATTAAAATTTACAGAAATCAATACATTTATTATAATGATTTAATGTATTTTTTTTTAATATATGTGAAAATTTCAAAAAACTATCTTTATGAAACAGGGGAATAGTATTTTATATTCTAGACAAAATAAAGATACATTGAAATAGATTTACCCCTATATGTTATTATTGAGACAAATATAAAGATGATTTGAAATGTTTTAGAAGGGTTTCTAAACTGATAATAGAGCTATATAAGAGTTACATTTTTCTAGTACATCTATACCTATATGCTTAATTTATATAACGTCGAAAAACTAGTTCTTCAGCTAATCAATAAATAAAACTAAGTCGTTGTCTAGTACAGTATATAGCTAATTTACCTTTAAAAAATTTAGTCCATGGAATGACAATTGTTCTTAATGCTAAGTTAACATTCTTTTCGTTTCATATTAAGTGTCTTTGGAGATAATTTATTTTACTACAAAATAAGTGGTATTTTTTATCTTTCGATGCAAAATTTATTAAATTTCTATTGTAATTTATTTTTCTATTGATTGAAATATGGTTATGTGTATAGGTAATTATATTTTATATAGAAAATATGAAAAATTACTTGTTTTCTTAATACGTGTGCACAAAACTAAAGTGACACTTAATATGAAACCGAGAGAGTATATGTAAAGTTAAGGGAAATTTCAGTTCTACCACAAATTTAATACCATTTTTTTAAATTTACCACTAAAGAATGAGTATTTTCAAAAATATCTTAAATTTATATAAAAATAGATTAAACTGTTTTTTTTTAAATATTTATAAAAATAGTGTAAACCTAGATATTAATATATTTTAATTAAAATTATTTTTAAAAGTGATACTTAACTTATGATATTTTTATAGATTTCTCGTAAAGTGATGTGTAATGCGTAGCTTCCTAATTGATAGCTGCGAAAGTAATTTTATTTTTAAGCATTTGACTCCTAGTAGGTTTGTCGTAATAATCGTTTACGTCATAAGATAAGTACATGTTAGTTTAAAAAGCTTAGAAAGTTTGATAATTAAAACGCATTTTGAAATGAAACCCAAAAAAAGCGACCGACCGACGCAATATTTATTCTAGGAACAATTCTCTGGAAAATAATAGTATAACTATTAATAATGTAATGTTGCAAATTTTTTATTAATAATGTAGTAATGAATAAGTATAATTGGAAGGATGAAATACGAATCTCTTGGACCAAACTCCGAATTTTATACGTGTTTTGTCATATTGAGGTTCGTCAATAACGAATTCTACTTTACTTTACATAAAGTTTTTTAAATAGAAGTTGGCTTTTATAGTCGGAGCTAAAGGTTTGATCTTATCGATATATTTTAATAAATGCAAGGCTGTATTGGGTTGTAATGCATCTGAGACAACTAAAATATTAAAATCAATCGTGATTACTTCGGTATTGCGAATCGTTAAACTCGAATTAAATCCAAGAAATTCACAAAGTAAAGATTGGTTCCCAATGGTCAAATACACAGTTATACACTACCACTACTTCTTTTAATTAAATAGAACCAAGGAGGAAATTCATTTAAATATTCTGCCATCACTTTAAGGACTATTCGCTTTCTTCGATAGCCTATATTTGAGTATGTCGTCTATTATTCACGGGTAAATGACATATATCCACCATAAGTATCGTATAATAATAGTTTTACACAATATCTCTTCTTAATTGAATACATTTTAAGTATATAAATTTAATTGTTTATATTTTAAGTATATGAACATATTTACCTCTATCTTTAAAGATTAAAACCCGAAACCATACAGACGAAGATTTAACTTGGTTTAGAATTTAAATCAATATCAAACAAACTGGTATCGAACTGAAATTAAAACCCGATCCGACCTAATATCTAAATAGAACTTGAACCAACATCCTACTAAAGAGTTGGGTCAAGTATTATTTGAATATCAGATTGAATCATGTTTTAATTCCAGTTCGTTATCAACTGGTTAAATTGGTTTAACTGGTTAAATATCAGTTTAAATTCTAAACCAGTAAAACCAAGTTAAACTTTCGTTTGTGTGGTTTTGGGTTTTGATCTTTGAAAATGGGGGTAAATATGTTCATATACTTAAAATGTGTGTAATTAGAATGAACATGAAAGATTGTGTGGAACTATTACTATACGATACTTCTGGTGTGAAAATAAGTCGTTTACCCATTATTTACTTTTCAGACTATAATGAAATACTAAAAAAATAAAAGCCATTTATCAAACCTCAAATCTCTCAAATATACTATTTTAAAGTTTTTGTCACAAAAATAGACTTTAAGAAAAAAAATAACTAAAATATATTTTTAATTTTTTTTATTTTTTTAATTTTTTAATTTTATTTTAAATTTTAAATTTCACCTCCAAAATCCACCCCATAACTCTAAGCCTTAAGTTTATATTAATTAACCAAGGAGTATAAATGTATATTTATAACCTTTAATAAAATTCATTTTAGTCATTTTTCTCTTTTGAATGCTATTTTGGAGATATTTTTTTAGGTCTATTGTAGTCATTATCTCTTTATTTATTAATTCCTAAAAACAATAAAATTCAAAAAATGCTCAAAAGAGACATCCATGTACCGCCACGAAGAAGAAAACCTCCTACTTATTGTTATTTATGTAGATGATTTATTCATAATCACCAATAATTTAAAGGTATAAGCAATTTCAAGGTGGGAATAACATCTAGTTTGAGATGGAATACCTGGAAAACTTACTTATTATCTCGACATTGAAACCCATCAGAGAAAATATGGAATTGAGATCAAACAAGAAGCTTATGCAAGAAGGATCTTAAGAGAAGCTGCTCTAGAAGATTGTAACCAGCCAAAGTTCTTATAGAATTTGGGACTGAAAGTATCAAAGGCAGTAGAAGAAGAGGTAGATCCTAATTGTTATAGAAGAAACGTAGGTTGCTTAAGATATTTATTCCATACGCCACCAGACTTGGCATTCTCGGTTGGAGTTGCTAGCAGATATATGCAAAGTCCTTGCACATCACATGGTGATATTATGAAACATATCCTTCGATATGACAAGGGAACACTAGCTTTTGGATTAAAATTCAGTCATAAAGGATCAAATAAAATTGTTGGGTTTAGTGATAGTAGTCACAACTTTGATCAATGTGATGGAAGTAGTACTAAGTGTTACATATTTTTTTCGGAACATCGTCCATTAGTTGGTGTTTTCAAAAACAAGGCATGGTGTCTCTATCATCATGTGAGTTAGAATTCATGGCAGCAACATAGGCGGCACGACAAGCAATTTGGCTTCAAGACATCTTGAGTGAGATCACGGGATAGAAGACAGAGCAAGTCCTAATCAAGATCGACAAGAAGTCAGCAATCACACTAACAAAGAACCCCATGTTTCATAGTAAAAGCAAACACATACATAAATGTTACCATTTCATATGAATGCATTTAGAAAGAACTTGTTAACGTGGAGCATGTGCCGAGAATCGAACAAAAGGCGGATATCTTGACTAAGGCATTGGTATGAATCAAGTTCAACGGAATGAGAAACTTGATAGGAAAGCAAAGACGTGTCCAAAGACAAGATGAAACTTAAGAGGATGAATGTTGAATAAGCTTCATAGCTTGCTGTCCAAGATATTCTTAACAAGTTGGTTAAGAATAAAGATAGGCATAAAGAATTATCTATTTGTATTAAGAATAAGAATCAGAAAAATAAGTTTTCTACTAGCAATAGGATTAGGAGTAGCAAAGGAGGTGTTAACATTCCTATGAATATCATAGTTGAGTTGTGACTTTGATAAGAAGAATACAAAGAGGTTTTGAGTGTTTAGTTTTGAGAGAATTTCTAAACATTAATAAAGAAAGTCATCTTTATTCAAACGCTAAGTGTGCTCTAAAAAACTATATTTTCCCTGTATTGTTGCATCTTTTTCGACCGGCCAGCAGGCGCTGAAGCTCTTTTGCCATCTGCACAACATTCCCTCCACACACTATTTATGGGTAAATTTTAATCTATCATTCATATCCAGTCGAGCACCGTATCTCCCCTAACGCTGGCACACCCCTCCTACTGCTTCCCATTGTCTCTAGATCACCTCAATACAACTTCTGAATTTGCACATGTCTGATATTGGTTGGACTTGGCCTATTATTTTGTTCAAAACCAGTTCAGCCACCACAGCATATTAGACTTTCATGGGTTTAGACCTTGTCTCCTAATATGTGATTTAACCTTAATTTCGTAGTTTTTGTGCTCTATAATTTCATGGTCTCCTACATTTTGAATCACCAACTAGTTCCTACTAGAAGGTTATTACAAGTCTACGCAGTTAAGGCCTCTTGGCTACGGTTCTGGGGTCTCCTAACTCTTGACGGCCAACAACCGAGCATAGTCATAGATAGTTATCAACCACTATTAAAACACATCAATTGGGTATATCAACATTGGTATTGGATTCGACTTTATTGTTTTCTTTTGAGCACGAGATTTAAGATTTCAAATGAAGTTTTTCTATGGTCGTGTATCTCCTTTGCCACATATGTTTTTATAATGTGTAGTGTTCTTCTTTTATTGTCTTGGCATTGAATATATTTCTGGTTATAATAATTTTAATCAATTGAACATTTAATTTAATATATGAAATTGGTGTAATAATATAGCATGTGTTGTTGCTGTTTTGGTCACTCATTTTTTTTGTCATACCATGGTAGAAAATCAATTAATTCCACTATTTTTTAATTAGTAGAATTATTTTGAAATCATTTTCCAAGATAATGCTAATTTCGTCGTCTGGAACATATATGTGCTTCTTATTTTTCCTTCTTAATTTTAGATTTTCTATTACAAAAATCTCTAGATTTTTTTTTGGCAAAATGTAAACGTAAATGCCAGGTTTTCTCAGATTCTTTGCCGAGCATGTCATCTTCAGTTACTTTTTGATAATCTGTCATTTGAGGATAACCTAATATCTCCTTCACCAAAGTTTGTAGAGTCAGTGCTGATCCTACGAAATTCAAGACCAGAATCAAATTAAAAAAAATTGGCTTCTTTTGGGAGATTTGAACCCATATTAGGCAAGGAAAGTTTGTTTCTCTGATATTTTACCACTAAACCTAAGAGATGATAATTTGTGGCCGAAATATTATTCATAGTGAAATGGACAGAAGCTTTGGCTTGGCCAAGGGTCGGCTCTGTGTGGAGTTTAGGTTCAGTTTTAAACTGAACCTAAAAAAACTGAAGTATTTATTTAATTAGGTCAACTAAATATCAATAATTTTAAAATTTAAGAAAAGTAACTAACAACTGGTGGGAACATTGAGGCGCTCTCCCAGGTTCAAACATTGAAACGGTCTTACAAGGGTCATTTCCGGCACTGGCGAAGGCGTTTCTCGATCTGATGTGCTCATACCTTTTACTCTGGGTTTTACTATTTTACTCCTATTGAAGCCTGGCGGTGAGAAGCCTTGACGTTCCTCGTGACAAAGACGAACGAGAAGTTCCTTTAAACTACCCTTTTCAGTGACTCTATCTTTCTGGGTGGACTTCTTTTTACTGTCGAATCCGATAGTCTCCTCTGCCGCTGCTTCTATCTGCATCTTGGGTGCCAGCCCCAAATTTTTTTTTAACATGTTCTGTTTGGAACCATTTCACAGGCATCGAGGCTCAACCCTGACTGTGTATCCACAGAGAAGCTCTATATTTCATATCTGGGAAGCGACGAGTCCATGTATCCACCGGCGGAGACCTAATATCTTTCAAATTGGCACCAGATCTCAAAGAAATCTGTGTGTAGATCCAAAAAGTTTTGGAAAATGCTTAACCCTCTCGCTGTCTATGGTGGTGCATCTTGCATGGAGTCTAGGATGTGACCTTGTTGATATTCATCAACAAAGCTATTCCGGTGACACCGTCTCCAACAAACAAGCATCTATGCATCCAAAAGGTTAGTTGCCTTTGGGCATAAAGTTTTCTCTGGTTGGGATTTGCCCACTAAGTTAGTTAAAATGATCATCCCCCTTATTAGCCCTTCACCAATGCCCAAAATCATGGAACTTAATACAAGAGATCCATACGTGGTTGTGGCTTTGATCTATTTGGTTTGAAATTTTTTTAAGATTCTGGTAGGTTCACAAGGATCTTTATGATGCGCACATTTACATATGTTATTCGTGAAGAATTTACCGGTGGGTACATCAGATCTGATCATGTTTTCACTTACTTCCATCATCCTTCTTTCTTTAAAATAAAAAGAGATCTCGGTTTCATTACTGAGCAATTGTTTCAGCTTGTTCACCGTCTTGTCATCTTGTGTAGCGGTCTGTACGGGCCAGAAAATGTAAGCGAGAATACTTCGGTTCTTCTCATAGGTGAAAGGTGGATCTCAACGTCACATCTAAAAGTGACTATGCTTCAGATTTCCGACTTTGTCAGGAAAGCTTATCGACACATTTTTATCTCAAATTTTCTGTCACCTTCTTATGAAGATTTACATGTCCTAACTTATTTTACTACTGTAATTTATGCTTATTATTAAGGGTGATGGATGATTCTATCTTATTGTATCCAAAAATTTATTTTTAATGAAACTAAGTGGTGTTTAAAAAGATAGTTAACCATCTAACCTAAAAAACTAAACATAATTTTATGAAATTTACTGCTCAATGAATCGAGAAAACACAACTAACAATAAAATAATATAACATGATTCTCATACACTATCATTGAAACCAAAAAGTACTTATATTAGTTACATTAGGTTTGAAAATAATAATTAAAATTATTAGATTATATCTTCTATATTTTTATTAGGAGGTTTTTCAAAAACAACCTAAAAATTCAAGTCAAACCTAAAACCAACCTCTTTTTTTTAGTTACTATTCATCATTGAATTTTCTATAATATCCCTAAGTTTTTGAATTATTTACAAATTTGCCATTATTATTTATTTATTAATTTCAAAAAATACAAAAAACCAAATACACCCTAAACATTTCTTCTTAATTACAACTATGCCATCATCATCATTATTTTCAACCACCATGAACCACCATTTTTGATCTCTTAAAGCTTTAGAATTGAATTTTAACCACTTTTTTCTCATTCTAAACAAACAAATCTTCATTTTCTCTAATTTTCTCTACATTTCCATCTAAAAATCTCTCTTAACCTTCATTTTCATAATCATAAACTTCATAATTTCATGTTTTTTCACTTGTGAATCGTCAAAAATGTTTTCTTTTGGTCATTATTGGAGTTTGGACGGTTAAAAAGGCTAGAAAAGAGCTTCACAATGCAAAAAGGTAACTATTTTCATGGTTTAAATCGTTTCTCAGATCTGTGTCGCGATAATAGATTGTTTTATATGTCTACGCCCTTATATAGACATACAATGCAGTCTATTTGTCAACGCACATGTCAGTTTTGCAATTGGCTAAACGGATTTTTTTTGTAACGTAGCCTTTCCCGACAGTCTACATCTTAACCTTTGACAACAAAAACAAAAAAGTACGTAGACCTACAAAGACGACTACGCAAAAGAGGTTAGTTTTGCATTTGAATGAACTTTTGACTTTTCATAAGGAGACTTCAACATAAGTCTACGAAGCGTAGACTGCCGGAGAAGTTTACTTAAGGTCAGTTTTGCATTTGACCAAAATTTTGACTGCGTTGAAAAGTTTAGTTTTGTGTTTGACTAAAACTTTTTAAAATTAATTTTTTTTTTAATATGTAGACTTCATATGCAGTCTTCTCTTCCAGAAAAAAAAATGTAGACTACCCGTGAAGTCTATTTTTTTATTTTGGTCAAATGCAAAATTGACTCGTCGGATTTGAGAGTAGACTTCTTGCGAAGTCTGCAAAGCTGTAGACGTTCATTTCAATCTACCCCCTAAAAAGTCAAACATAGTCAATTGCAAAACTAACCTCTTTCAAAAAAATTAAAACATGTAGACTGTATATTTAGTCTACCTCTGAAAGTCAAATCCTGGAAAATTCTGGTCAATAGCGAAAACTAACATTTTTGAAGTTGTAGACTGAAAACGAAGTCTACTTATATAAAATTAAAATTTTTTTTCAACTATAAAAAGTAACCCATAAAATGGTCAATTGCAAAAACTAACCCAAAAAGTAGACCTATCTGACCGTCTACGGATGTAAACTGAAAAGAAAGTCTACCACTTTGTAGACTAAACATGGAGTCTATTTCGAAATATACATTAAAAGTTAATTTGTGTACTATGCATTAAATTTTTTCACAATTATTCGTTTGAATGTGTGTAATAGTTAATCCTAATGGGTTTGAGTGATTTTGGATAGAAAAACTGTTGTAATTATGAAAGTATAATACTTTTGATTTTGCTATATTTCTAGGAAACAATTGTAGACATATTAGTAAGTCTACGTTAATTGTCACAGTGCAAACAACCGAGTCACATCCAAACTGTCCAGGTTAAACCAGTGTTGTCTTACTGCTTTGGATGTTGTCTTATGTATTATCTCTTCTGTTTTGAATTGATCAATTATATTATTGCTTTGGATGGTGTCTTATTGCTTTGGATGTTGTCTTATGTTTTATGTATTTAACTTATCAGATGTATTGTCGCTTTGGATGTTGTCTTATTTGATGAACTTTTGTTGAAATCGTAGGTCTTAATTTTTCTATTACTTTGAGTTCTAATGTTACTTTTTGTCGTGCAGACCAACTTGTTAGTCTTCTTGAACATAAAATAGACTTCTTTTTAAGTCTCTTATAAAAGAAGACTAATATGTAAATCTCTGGATTGTATTGGAATTGTACTTTTGGTCGAATATGAATTAAACTCTTTGAAATAAGAGTATTATACTGATACAAAGGATGATATTTTGATAGATAGTCGAGTACCAGAAATCTGTAAAAGTCTTCTGTAAAAGAAGACTAATAATTAAGTCTGCTGCAAGCAAATTACATAAGTTTGTTACAACCATATGTCTGGTACAAAAGCATGATACAACCGTCTGTTACTCACAGTTCTTGAGCTCCTCCCTAGAGTATACAACCTCGATAGGAAATCAAGCTTATCCATTTTGTAACATGCACCAAGAAGACACAAACAAAGAATTATACAAGTGCATTCTACACGAGAAGTCTACAATTTAAAATGAAGCCTACACGAGAAGCCTATAAATTCAAACATCAGTGTACTACAAATTCAAAATACCAGTTTACATGAGAAGTCTACAAATTCAAAATATCAGTTTACAAATTCAAAATATCAGTCTACAAATTCAAAATATCAGTCTACAAATTCAAAATATCAGTCTACAAATTCAAAATATCAGTCTACAAATTCAAAATATCAGTCTACAAATTCAAAACATCAGTCTACAAATTCAAAACTTCAGTCTACAAATTCGAAACTTCATACTACACTTCACAATGAAGTAGACTCACCGGAAGCAGAGAAATGGATTAGAGAGGATGCAATGCTCTTTAGAGAAATAGATCTAAGAGTGGCCGACTCAGATCTGAATCAAAAGAAACTAAAAGGTTAGTAAACAAGGATGAGCTTGTTAGGTTATTAGTTAAACGAGAGATAGAGATGACAGAGAGACGTACGTCGGAAAGAGAGATGAAGTAGAAGCCATGATACTGACCGGAAGCAGAGATTTGGACGAGAAGCACCGTTCCTTAAAAGTCGCCGGCTCAGAATTGAAAAGAGAAAAAGGTAAAGGTGGTCACTTTTTATCAACAGAGAGTTAAAGCATAGACATTTAACTTACCAGAGCGATGGAGCAGACATAGACGAAGCGGATGGGAAACTGCGTGGATCGAGTTCGCCGGAAATCGCCTAGAGAGATACGGCGAAGATTAGTTTTTTTTTTACCTGAAAAACTTGAGAAATCGTATTTATATACTAGGTTAAATTGTGTGTAGACTAAAAAAAAGGTCTACATATATGTAGACTTTATAATATGTCTACGAACCCCTTAACCACAAATCTCAAACCGTAAATGTTTTATTTGATCATCAAATTATATTGGTTAAATCCGGTTAGGTTAAATAGTGTGTAGACTGAAAAAAAAGGTCTACATATATGTAGAATTTATAATATATCTACGAACCCCTTAACAACAAAAATTTCAAACCGTAAATGTTTTATTTGATCATCAAATTATATTGGTTAAATCCGGTTAGTTTGAATTGTGCGTAGACTGAAAAAAGGTCTACATATATGTAGACTTTATAATATGTCTACGAACCCCTTAACCACGAATCTCAAACCCTAAATGTTCCTTAAAAATGTTTAATTATATAAAATTTTATTTTTTTACTTCATATTATCCATTATATTAATGATTAGTTAAAAATATTACAACAATTATTTTTATACATTTTTAAAATTAAATTATTAGATAAAATTATGGTATAGACTACATAACAGGTCTACTGAATGCATAGACTTCGTACGAGTTCTACATATATGTAGACTTCTTTCTGTTACGTGTAGACTAACAAATGATAGAAACGTAAAATACACTTCTGTTTTTTTGTTTGGTCATAAAGGTTAAATAGTACTTTTATCACCTTTGTAGGTTGATTTTGCATTTGACTGAAATTGGGGTACACTTATAGGTTTAAATTGAAATTTTAGGTTGTTTTTAGCAAATCCCCCTTTTTATTATGATGTTTGTTTTTTTTTTATTCAAGTATGAATAAATTTGTGATTTAGTGATCAATGATATTTTTTTTATTATAAATTATATTTTCTTAACTGAACTAGAACCAAATTTTTAAAAAATAATCAATTGAACTGAAGCGAACTCAAACCAAACAAAAAAAAACCAAATTATTTTTTCGGTCGACTTCAGCTAAAATATTCATAGAGCCAAAAAACCAAGTTGAACCCAAATTTAAACGGAAATTCCAATCTCTAATGAATATTTATGATTACCTAAGATAAAAATTATATTTTTAAAATTTGGATTGCTCTAATATCATATTATTAATAAGACTAACTTACACCAAAAATAGCTTTTAAGCGGATGATCGTGTAACAACCTGCTCTCGGAATATTATTTTTGAAAGAAATGGATCATATGATATTTTATCCACAAGGAGCTTAATATTTTAAGTGCGGAACACTTGTATTTGTGAAGGTTTGGATGAATAAGTTGGATATTGATTAAGTGTCGAATGTTCTGTGAGCACAAGGAAAATTTGGCTATTGGACAATGCATGTTCTAAGTAAGACAAGTTCAACTAGCTATTGTTGCTGGATTACAAGAAAACAAAACCGGGAAATATGATTCATATTAGTAAAATAACGTAGTGAAAGGATCATGCTCTGATGGTGATCTTTGACCAAGCCAAATAAGAAAAATGGCATTAAGTGACAGGATTGATGAACAAGTCCAATAATCTTATAAAAGGGACTTTGGGTTCTGATTTCTCTCACAACCAAAAGAAATGAGTCTTAAAGATAAATCAGAGCAAGAACGAAGTTCTAGAGGGAAAGGTCAACAAGGGAGGATCAAGCAAGAAGGATGGCAGAAATTCTTGCCGGAAAACACAAAAAATTTCAGAGACTTCGATCTTTAAGATCAGTCGAGGTGAGGATATAATTCGTGGGGATCAGATAGTATATTTTTTTAGCAAGTTTAATCATTATATTTGAGAGTATGCGAATGAATAATGTTGTTTATGGAAAATTTGTTCATATTTCTCCGAAGTGATTCTTCAAGGTGAGAAGAACGTTATTTGCGTTATTAGGATATATTTTGTGTGATACTTCCATTGTTAGATTGAATGTTTATGTAAAGAACGTATAATTTAATCTAGAAATGTATTTTCATGTTTGATGGAAAATGTTAAGAAACAAATTAATAATGAGATTAAATAAGGAAAGTACGAGATAAAGTGAATGAACATAAATAAGAAAATCATGTTTTAAATTTGGGTGTAAAATATATTATGTTTTTTGGCTTCAGGACGTATGTTTGTTTAGGCGTAATGGACCGTCGGGTCATGAGAGACCTTCAGCTTCAGAATCGTGATGGACCTTTGGGGTTGAGAGGGACCTTTGGGTCGTGATGGATGTACGGGGTCGAGAGGGACCTTCGGGGTAGAGATGGACCGACATGTCCTGATTAACCTTCAGGTCATATGTTTGCTTTG
The DNA here is from genome assembly GCA_905132885.1 of Moricandia moricandioides. Classification (NCBI taxonomy): domain Eukaryota; kingdom Viridiplantae; phylum Streptophyta; class Magnoliopsida; order Brassicales; family Brassicaceae; genus Moricandia; species Moricandia moricandioides. Next base: position 94,174 of record CAJHQQ010001240.1, read on the forward strand.
GCTGTGATTGACCTTTGGGGTCATAAGTTTGTGGGGTCGAGTATGATAAAATGATTAAGTAGTAAGAAAATGGTTTAGTAAGAAAATGACTAAATAAGGAAATGATATGAAAACATATTGTTAGGTTGTTATTGCTTATCGGGTTGTATGTATGCGGTATTGAGCAGCCATACTGACTTATGGTCATGTCTCATTTTGTGATGTAGTAGTATTTATTCGTATTATTTATAGGTTTTGCATGTAGGCGGTATTGTACAATATTGAGCGTTTTTATTGAGTATTTTTGTACATTCATGTCTCTGTCGAGAACAAGTTTTTTGAACTTAGATCATATTTGAAAAATTTGATATAAACATTCTTATTGTAATTCTATGGATTTCAGTATTTAGATTCAAATTTTATTAACAAGGTTGTAGTATTACTTATTTATCCAATAAAAATTGGTTTGGTTGTGCTCAGAATTTTCAACTGTGCTTTCAAAGATGTGTAGGTCAGGTGTTTCATAGCTCCCCATATACTGTCCAATTTTTTTTTTCTGATAAACCCTATACTGTCCATTTTTTTTTTCAAAGTTTTGATGTGAGACTTTCTAATAAATAAGACTGGCAATTAAGTTACGCATATAGAACACGATTTTTTTTTTTGGATCAAATGTTTGAAAAGCATAAATAAACTTCTTCATTAAACAAAACATAATGTTTGAAGTCAAAAATTAACTTTGTTGTGAGGAGGAAACACCCAAGAAAGAAATGTAGTCAGGATAATAGTTACTTGAACGGCGAAAATAGTCAATTTTCTCATCGCCAATGGAAAAGTATTCGACAAGGTCCCCTTTTACCTGACTGGTATAATTTTTCCCTCTTCTTTGAGGAGAGACTAGCTCTTGTAAGAGAGGCAAGACGACTTGCAAATATTTTCAAGCTACCAACCTCTCTCTTCTTCCTACGCGTTGCCTTTACGTTTTAGTTTAAACACCGACGAATTCTTATAGCAACTAGTACACACAACAAAGATGTCTCCTTCATGCTCCATCACCAGCATGCTCCTAGTGAGATCTACCTGACGAAAGCCGAGACATAGTTTCACTTGTAGAATTTTTCAGGTTTCTTTGGGCGTGTCAAAAAGCCCGTGGTAGCCGCAGGTACTGAAAGAATAGAACATACCATTTGAGAAGACACAATTGTTCCATGTACGTCGACCAGGTTGTAGAAGCCGGAAAATCAAATTGATATAAAAGATATATATATATATATATAAAGTGATGTTAAGGAATATGCAATTCAAAAATACGAAATGGAAAACATATATGAATACATTTTCCAAAATAAACCATGGAGTAGAGACGAATCTCTTTCCTTAACTCTTAATATTTTCTCCGTAGTGAGACAGACTTGTACAAAACAGAGTCCCAGGATACAAGATAGATGATTCACGCTTCAACCGTGAGCGTCCCTACGAACTAATAATCTACGAAACACTCTCGGACTATTGACATACGTTAAGGGATTTGCTGTGATGATTATTTTCGTTTCTGTAAAAAACGCTGAGAATAAAGAAGACGAGCCAGGTTTATATAAAGAGAAAGACGAGAACCACTTCCCGTAACCACTACCGCACGTGGACATAAATCTCACGGAGATCGAGGGAGTTGAGTTACAAAAATTTATTCGTCAAGACTCTCTCTTTTCTCGTTTAAATATCTGAGAGGATAAACTGCTTGATGTTTTTTACTTGTTAGGCAAACTACTTGTCGTTTTAAAAAGAATTGCATGTTGTTTTGGACCAAAAACGTAGAGCTTAGCTGGGCCCAAAAAGAACATCTTGTAGTAGCCCTGGGGTCACATTTACCCAAGCTCAAGCCCACGCCCACACCCATGCCCACGTCGAGCCGAGTCGGCCGGACAGAGGCGGCGGCGCGCGCGTGGGTCTTTTAACATATATATAGTGCACCAGCACCCCTTTTCTTACCGATGTGGGACAAAACAAAATTTGTGAGTTTCATGTGTTTTTATCATTTCAAGATCACAACTTCATCACATCATTTCTTATTCAATTTAAATTCATTTTTACTTTTCAATATATTAGATTGTAGTACTCGTTACAAGCTTTACAATGATATATTAATCTGATCTAGATGGCCACCGGTTTGGCCGAAAAAAGCCACTGGAAAAGTCAAAAAAGTCACTATGTCAAAAAACTATTTCCAATAATCCCCCACATGAATATAAATGACTCTAAACATATGCATACTAAATGCAGATTCGATAAATTCTTGTTACTATACTTATTCTAGTCCTCACTAGACGGACATACTTATCGAGAGTGTTTGCGAAGAATTCATTGTGTTTGAGTTGGTGACGTTTTTAAGCCTTAAACCACTCATAGTTAATATATGTCGTGTTTACTTTACAAGGAGGTGAACATGATGTCTTGAACCAACCAATATTTTATGTAGACCGAGACAACATTCATTTTAACGTAGAACTTAGTTCTCTATTGTGTTCATTTTGGCTCTGAATTATTCCTAGTTTTCATGAGTGAACTTAGAGAATATAGTTTTGCATTCATTCTCCTAAAAACGGCCCAATTTCACACTCATTGGGTGATTGTCCATGAAAAGTATTAAGTAATACTCTGCTTTAGAAGCTATGAAATCATTAAAAGCTTATGCTTATCCTTCTCACATCAGCACTTTTATTATCTTAGGAGCTTGAAAGAGACTACTTTGTCTTAAAGTGATTTTGGTAGATTCTGTTTGATTTTGTTTTCCCTTTAAACCTACGTCTTGAGATCTCTAGTCATGATAGGTAGGATTTAAGTCAAGCATCCTCATTCATTACAGGCTTTAAACCCATTCATTTTGATGATTTGGCAACAATATCTCGTGGCAAACCTTTAGTGAATGGGTCTGCTAGGTTGTCAGCCGATTTGATGTAGTCTATTGTGATTACACCATTTGAGATAAGTTGTCTAATGGTTTTATGTCGTCTTCTGATGTGACGACATTTACCCTTGTAGATATTATTCTGAGTCCGAGCTATAGCTGATTTGACTCTCACAATGTATGCGTAATAACTGGCATATGTTTCCCCCACATAGGAATATCTTCCAAAAAACTTTCTAAGCCATTCAGCTTCTTTAGCTGCTTAATCTAAGGCTATAAACTCAGATTCCATGGTGGATCTGGCTAACACTGTTTGTTTGGTAGATTTCCATGATATTACTGCTCCTCCTACTGTAAAGGCATATCCACTTGTGGATTTGAGTTTTTTTTGAATCTGATATCCAGTTAGCGTCACTGTATCCTTCTAAAACTGCTGGTTCTTTACCATACTGAAGCCCAAAAATCTTTGTTGTTACGCAAGTAATTGAGTACTCTCGTTATAGCTTTCCAGTGTGTATGACCTAGATTACTTGTATATCGACTAATTATGTTTATTGAATGCGCTAGATCTGGTCTAGTACAATTGGTCAAGTACATGAAACTTCCAATCACACGTGCACACTCGTTTTGTGAAACCGCTTCACCTGAATTCTTTGTCAAGTGCATTTGAGGATCTAACGGAGTTTTTGCTGTACTATTGGAGTATTTTTTAAATCTTTCTAATATCGTTTGAGCATATTGAGAATTAGTTAAGATAATTCCTTTTGTATTTCTTTTGACTTTAACTCCGAGAATTACATATGCTAATCTCATATCTTTTATCTCAAATTTACCTTTGAGCATGTTTTTGTTTGATTGATGATATTTTTATTGCTTCCAATAATGAGTATATCATCTACATATAGACAGAGCAAAACATACAAATTTTTGGTATTTTTGTAGTATATGAATTTATCACATTCATTAATTTTGAAAACATTTGACATCATTACATTGTCAAATTTTTCATGCCATTGTTTAGGAGCTTGTTTAAACCCATAAAGTGACTTTACAGGTCAACATACTTTGTGTTCATGTCCAGGAATAACAAAATTCATGTAAATTTCCTCTTCTAAATCACCATTTAGAAAGACTATTTTACACCCATTTGGTGAATTTCTAGGTCTATTAAAGCTGCGATTGCTATTATTAGCCGTATTGATGTTATTCTCATTACTTGAGAATAAGTGTCAAAATAGTCAAAGCCTTCTTTTTGTCGGAATCCTTGAATTACAAGCTTTGCTTTGTGTAAACCAGGTGTTCCGTCAAGGTCTAGTTTTCGTTTCATTATCCATCTATTCCCTAATGCTTTGCATCAAGGTGATAAATCTGTTATATATCATGTATAATTTTGCATGATAGAATCAAATTCACTTTTGACGGCTTTATTCCAAAATGGAGCGTCTGGTGAAGACATGGCTTCTGCCAAAGTTCTTAGATCATTTTCTACTAAAACTACCATTAAGAAATCTTTACCAATTTTTTTTTCCTTTCGAGCTCTTTTGATCCTTCTAGATTCATCTTTTTCAGTTTATGAAATATCATTAATAGAAATTTCGACATTTGTTTCAGTTTCTAAAACATTGTGGTCGTCTCTTTCTTCTCGAATTCGTTTTGAACCTTGTTTTTCCTTGCAGGGGAAAATATTTTCAAAAAAGGATGCATTTCATGATTCCATTACTGTATTTTTATGAATATCTAAGATTTCTAATTTATGTACCAGAAATCGATATGCACTACTATTATGTGCATATCCGAAGAAGATACACTCCATTGTTTTAGGTCTAATAGTGACATTTTTTGGTGGTGGTACCACAACTTTTGCTAAGCGCCCTCACACTTTGAGGTATTTATAGGAAGGTAACTTACCTTTCCATAATTCATATGGAGTTTTGCCAGTTACTTTGTGTGGAATTTTATTGAGGATAAAATTAGTGGTAAGCAACGCTCTCCCCCCACCACCCCACATGTTCTTGGGTAACCCAAATTCCTGCAACATAGCACTCATCATCTCTTTTAGAGTTTGATTTTTGTGTTCAACAACTCCAATAGATTCTAGTGAACAAGGACCTGTAGTTTGATGGATTATTAAATATTCTATAAAAAAACGCATTAAATGAACCATCATACTCTCCTCCTCTATTGCTTCTAACTATCTTAATAGTTTTTGTAAGCTGATTTTCGACTTCGAGTTTAAATTCTTTAAAAAAATTAAGGTTTCATCTTTTCTATGTAATAAATATACATAACAATATTTTGTGCAGTTATCTATGAAGGTCACAAAGTATTTTTTCCCACCTCTAGTTTGTATGTATTTTAAGTCACATAAATTTGTGTGAATTAAATCTAGAGGTTTGTTAGTTATTTCAACACGATGTGAGAGCGCTATTGTGAGCTTAGCTTGTACACATACTTCACATTTTTGTTTACTTGTTTTACATTTTGGGATTAAATTTAGATTCATTAATATTTGTATTGATTTGTAGTTTACATGGCCTAATGTTTCATGCCATATATTAAAAGACTCACTCAAATAAGTAACTAGCTCTTTCTTATTCATTGAAAATTTTGGAGCTACAATTTTTGGAGTTACTTTCATTACATTCATTTTGACCAGTCCATCCTTAAGAAACTTTCCCAAATACATCCCATTCTTCCTAATCACGAGCTTGTCCGCCTCAAGGGTTGTGGCGAATCCATTCTTGCTGATCAAGGTTCCCGAGACAAGGTTCTTCCTTATGTCAGCCACATGCTTCACATTATGCAGAGTGACTTCACATCCAGATGTCATCTTCAGAACCACCTTGCCGCGGCCTTTAATATTGGTGACTGCAATGTTCCCCATGAAAAGCTTCTCCTGAGTCTTGCTTTTCTTGCTTCTCCACAAGAAGGCTCAATGCACAAATCTGTTTATATCATCAAGCATGAGCAAGGCTGAATAAGGTAAGTGTTCTAATCCTAAAAATTTAAAAGATAAAAAATGTTATAGATTTCATAAGACAGGACAATTTGTTGTTACTTGTCCATCAAAGAAACTGTTGAAAGAAACATCACTAAAAAAAACTCAATTATCGAAAAGGAGTGATAGTTTATTCAATATGATTTGTTTGTTCCAAATTGTAATATAATGAACTTGGATTTGTCAAAAAGTATTGTAACAAGAACCAAGGAGGATGAGACCAAATAAGAGGAACTACCAGACGTCACCCTTGTGATGGACTAAAAGGAACACCAAGACACAATAGCACCCATGATGCTTAATGAAGCAAGACCAGTCCTAGAAATATTCAGCCAGGGTAATTTTTTCTCACCACCTTTGGATATTGGTACTGACGTGTATGTGTTCTTGGTACATGAAGAACAAAGGAAGGCTATATGCTTACTGAAGTTCAAAGGGAGGAACCATACTATAAGCTTAGTCATGAACTAACTCCCAAGCTGAAACTGAAAATGGAACAATGTGTTGTTCAAATACCAAGGATTAAGGTATGTTTCACATTAGACCATAATTTTATTTACTCCATGACAATATTAATGAATTTTTCTTGTCCAAGAGAATGTGAAATAGGTTTAGGAACCAAGGCCAAGTACTCTGCTCAAACAGAAGAGACACCAACCATGATTTTACAAGATGCTGATCCAATGCCATTAAAAGTCAGCCTAAGCAAGGTAAGGTCAGCCTAAGCAAGGTAAGTGTTTCTAATTTAAAATCTTCCTTATTACTTGATAAATCAGATATCATGCACTTGTCTTTGCCAAAAAGTTTTGATCTAGGAAAACAAATAAGAGAAGGGTATTCAAACCAAGGTCAAGAGTTGCAAAGAAGGCAACCAACAAAAACAAGTTGTCCAAAGAAGAAAATAATACTTCAACTTGTAAAAACTATCAAAAGTCTAGAAATTTCACATTATGTTTATCAGTGTCCAAACACATATATAATTCACTTGCTTTTTTTTTTTTCTAAATTTTGAGATAATTTCAGGTTGCAAAGAAAAAAGCTTCAGAAACATCCCACCGAATGATCTTATGTTGCTAGGAGAACCAAATCCAAGGAAGATCAGAAACGTGATCACCAAAATTTTGAAGAACCATCCACTACAAAAGAGATGCAATCGCCATTAACATAGTATAGGCGTGATCCTTTCACACCTTTTCAAGGAAAAGCCACCCGATGCATCATGAATCACCAAACTGAAATTATACCAAGGTAAGGTTATAGACTCTCAAAAGAGAATGAAGCCTGACTTGCTCTATTTTGGTGCAATCCATTTTTGAGTTCAGAACCTTTACAAGAGGAAGGGAATTATGCGGCCATCAAACCAGTAGCTGAACCAGAGGTCAACCCAATGCCCTACTCAACCAGTCATAGCGCTAACCAGAATATATGTGCACTAAAAATGTCATATCTTTCAAACCAGGAGGGTTTTAATGGCGAGGCCAGATTTTCTGGATTCTAAACTCGCGAATGATTCCATCCCAATTGAAATCAGGCCAAAAGTTATAGAAACCGGAGGTTCCCCATCCCGACCATATGCGAGTACCCGACTTTGGAAGAAGATTTAAGCCCCACCAAGATCCAGCCCGAGCCAAAACCAATTCTAAAAGTCCAGTGGAGTTTATTAGCTTTCCAGAAAGCCTAATATCATTAGATGTGGTCAAGTAAATTATAAGTTATGCTCATTTTCCCAAAACCGGTCAAGCCGAGCAGTTTATGGAAATATTAGACAATCTTTCGGTTTGATCATTTACCAGCCAATCAATTCCGACCAGAAGACTTTTTTATCAAACCAATAATTCCAGAAGACCATTCCAACCAATCAAGAGTTCATGCCATCATCTTACTACGCACCAGAGACCATAGGATCAGGAGGATCCTCATTAACTTCAACTTGCCTTATTTGGAGTCTTATGCCATTAAACTCCAACAACTCTTTTCTCTTAGGATGAGGCACGAAATCAGCCCCTTCCAAGCCATCCATAATGTCCCAAGGAAGCTATATTATACCCTCAAACCATCCAGATACAAGGAGATCACCATCTACATTCTAAAGGCCAAGATTCTCTTCATTAAGCCTCCAACGACTAGTTTCCGATTTCTTGTTTTGTTTTTGATTTGTTTCCTTTCGTTTCTTTCTAGAACGTTAGGACCTTTGTCTCTGAGAATTATATAAGCTCCTAGATTTACAATGTAAAGAGAACCCTCAATTACCAAGTTAATAAAAATTTTATTCATTTTTTATCAAAGATTGTCTTTGTGTAATATATCGATCTTTAGGATTCAAGGAGAGATTATTTGTTTTACTATTGATTTCGTGAGTCTAGTTTTTATGTGAAAATCAAACAAGCTTAGTACACATGTTGAGAGAGTCAATCACATCGTCCCATCATACCATCAGATTGAGAGATTTAATCAAACCTACATCCGTAATTCCACTTCAAGTCCATCATTGATCAAGCTGAGAGTGATACACATCCAACAGCTTCATCCCGCCATATCTATCATTTTTATTTTTTTATTTTTCTTTATTCATAACATAAAACACATTCATTCTCATTTGTTTCAGGTTTGCAAGCTAGATTCTAGACATACCGACCATTCGATCATTTCTTAGGTTGTTCTGATTTGAACCTCCATCAACCAACTGGACGACCCCCCATTTTGGGCTGTATCATTTGATTTGGAACTGCAACCGGAGCAATTGTGGTTACTTGAACAGAACCCGTTTGATAGAGACCAGCACCGAACAGGCTACGGCTCGTGGTTTCATCAGCAACATTACCCACTAGAAGGGTAGGTGTCATTGTTGCAGCGGTTGTTTCTGTTGCATCAACGGTTGTGACAGCTGTATCAGTTTGAGCAACGTTGAATGGAGTTGCATATCAATGGTGGTGTCAATGGGAGGTGTTGTTAAGATCCGTCATTTTTCTGTTGAGAAAATATGAAAGCGGATTAGACTCAATCAACAAATAACATATTATTTCAAATAGAATAATAGTTTAAAATCGATTGTAATTTTTTTTTTGTTTTTAGTAGATCGCTAAAGCTTTACAAACCACCAAATCATATTGATATAAGTTTGAAAAATGTTTTGGAAACTCCCTTAAAAACGTTTTGCAGAAACCGTTTGTGTAGACTTTTAGATTATTTCACAAACTTGCTTTAGAAAGCGTTCGTGGAAAAGAATCGTTTTTATAACATTCTATAGAAACAAGAAACGTTTCGCGGAAATGCTGGAAGCAAATCGCAAACTCTTTTCAATAAAAAAGAAAACTGTTTTATAAATCTTCAAATAAAATGTTTATAAAACCGTAATCAATCCCATTAAAGCTTACAATAGAAAGAGATTAAGAGGTAAGACTGTAGAAGCCGGAAAATTGAATTGATATAAACAATATAAATAAAGCGATGTTAATGAATATACGATTCAAAAAAAAGACGAAATGGAAAACCAATATGAAAATATTTTCCAAAATAGACCATGGATTCAAAAAAAAGACGAAATGGAAAACCAATATGAAAATATTTTCCAAAATAGACCATGGATTCGAGACGAATCTCTTTCTTTAACTCTTAATATTTGCTCCGTAGTGAGACACCCAAAAGAACATCTTGTAGTGGCCCTAGGGCCACATTTACCCAAGCCCAAGCCCACACCAAGCCAAACGGTGGCGGCATCGCACATGTGGGGAGCCTCCTTTCTCTCTCTGAACCTTTTAGAAAAAGGTGGGTCTGTTAACATATATATACTGCACCATCACCCCATTTTCTTACCGATGTGGGACAAAACACAATTTGTGAGTTTCATGTGTTTTATCATTTCAAGATCACAACTTCATCACATCATTTCTCATTCAATTTAAATCTGTTTTTGACGTTTCAATATATCAGATTGTAGTACTCATTACAATATTTACAATGATCTATTAATCTGATCAAGAGGACCACCGGTTTGGCCGGAAAGACCACCAGGAAAGTTTAAAAAGTCACTGTGTCAAAAAAAAACTGTTTCCAACAGAGGTAACTTGTTCTTAAATCGATGGGTGGTCCATACGGTTTCACCAGGCCACCAAGTATTGATTACAATATATGAGGGGATACTAGTGTAGTTAAACGAGGTTGCAAAACAACTGCTTGATGTAGGAGCGGCTGAGAAGGCTAAGCAACAGCCTGCTGTAGGTGACAACTTGGGTAAGTAAATGTGATCCCGGGTAAATGGATTAAATAAGAATATCAAATAGGAAGGGGCATTTATTACCACAAGTAACCAACCATCCCTAGAATAAGAGAATCCACAGTCCTTTAACTATGGAAAATTTAGCTTATATGTTTGAGACCGTGATGGATCAGAAAGACCGTAGTTTCCCTCTTCTGGTACTTTTAGTGGATAAAAAAAGCCAAGGATGAGGCTGTAACTTCCTGGCAGAAACAGCTGCTTCACACCATGTCTTGCAGACAGTGGAAGCTTGTATGTTTTTTTGGCTTTTAAACTGATCTCTTGCAGGAGCTCTGAGGGAATATTCATATTCCACGTTCCCGTAATATACTTCTTTTTGATGCACGATCTCCTTTAGCGTTTATACTGTTTCTGACAATTAGCAAAAGGAAGAGGAAAAAGAACTTATCAGAGTACATTAAGAAAAGCTATACGGCATGATCTCATTAGAAACCTACAAACTTTAATAAGTGAAATCATTCATCCGTACAACTTAAATTACATATATTGAGACACTTACTTGTAAATAAAGAACTAGAGATTATGCTTGAAGTTTTTTTCCCCTTGTATGCGTATGTTGAAGAGGTGTTGCTTTATTTATATTGAATGAATTGCTTGATGCACAAGACTAATCCAAAACGTAAAAAAAAAGTTATAATATTATGTCAGGGAAACATAAAATATTATATAGTTATGTGGACACAATATGTAAATCTTTAGATTTATCTCATATATATTATAGTAGGTGTCTGTCCGAAATTTTTCGGGTAGTTATATCATATCAAAAAATATATATTATGTTACTGTTATAATTTTTGAATAATAATTAGAAATTTTAAATTTTAATTTTTTTAATTTCAAATAGTTGGATAGTAAAAAAATTTAGTATATATTTTTAAAAGATCAATGAGATTTAAAATAGTTCAACAACGTAAACATTAGTCATTAAAAAAATTTCTCTTACAGAAAAAAAAATATTATAATTAATTTAGATAACTGGTTGTAGAATTATTTTATATTTTATTTTAACACATGAAAAACCAGAAATACTCTAGCTTTCAAAAGAAAAAAAAAAAAGAGTGTTTTTTGGTATAGTTCCAGTATGACCAATATAATTAGTGACTTTTAGCATGAAGATCTTTTGTAAATGTTTTTGTGTAGGCTCTAAGAACCTTAAATTTTTTTAATAATTTCTTACCTACAAATTTCCACCAGTTTATAAGAATAGATGAGCCAAAGTTTCCATTTATTTGCAAATTCTTCCTTGAGACTACATTTAAGTCTTTAAAAGTCATTATTGCTAGAGGAGAATTGGATTCAGACTTGTGAGAAAGATTGATAGAGGTTGTTGTAGAAACAAATCAAAACACAAAACCGTATTTACCTTTTGATTTCTTAATGCAAATTATTTAATCAATGATATAAGTATCATTAATCATGTTTGAGTAATCTGCTAGTTAAATTTAGGGTTTTAAAAATTTAAAGATGGATTGTTATATTGGAAAGAGTTGTCAGGGTAATCTTGAAGTTTTTCATATGGACTAAGATTAATGGTAGTTTTAGATTGATCACCTAGATAATTGATAGACATGAAAGTATTTTTGATTTCCTGACTTAATATTAGATGAGGGTTTAAGAATTTTGTGGACTTATCAAACATATGTGTAATGCTTGTTTAGGCGTTGAATTGCAATTTTTTTTTGAAAATTTAGGATCTAGACATAATATTCTCTACAGCAAAAATTGATTTATTTGAATACTATGCTTTGAGAACGGTTCTTAAATAAACTTTTTACAATTCAGTTGATATGTAATTCTGATTTATTTGAGAATATCTTGATTCTAGCGGTTTTCCTAAATCAAATTCACAACCATTTAAATTTCTCTTTATTTACATTATATTCATTTCTGTTTGGAGTAGTTTTTAAAATCAATATATATTGGGTAATTTAGGTCTTTGTTGATTCGACCCCTAATACTATGACCTTACCTCTAGATGTAAAGAGTATCTTATTATGAACTATATTTCAGCATGTCACAATGAATGACCCTTCAGGTTTAGGTGTTTGTTTTGGCTCTTAAACTATCTACAATGGGAATGTTGAATAAAATATTCAACCGTTGAATCACTATAATAATGGAGGTGTTTAAAAAAATAAAATTGAGAAGATGAAATATTTGATGTTGAATAAATTCAACATGGTGAACAAGAAGAAAGTAGCAACCACCGACGCCACATATCAATTTCTAAAGATTTTTTATATTCTTATGTCCTTTTAATTATTCAAAACCAATAGTTTCATTATAAAAATAATTTATTTTTATTTTTTATACAAAAAAATATTATTTTAAATTCTCTATAAATAGAGATTAAATTTATTTAATTTGGATATAGAAAAAATAAGAATTAATTGGTAAAATAAAGTGTTGAATTTTATTAAGCAAATCACTACTGTAGTATAAGTAGAAAAAAAAAGATGGAGTATTAAAAGATGAAATGAAAG